>CM044965.1:2185145-2302645 GCA_024516035.1 Bactericera cockerelli | reverse complement strand
TAAAAGAGAGAGAGAAAGAGAGAGAGAGAGAGAGAGAGAGATGTAGATGGAGAGAAAAGGACATTATGAAAATTCATAAGCATATTGACACGTGAATTTCGAAAGAGACGAAGATATTTTGAGTTTGTGACCACATAATAATAAGACTCTGAGGTTTAGGTGGTAGAAAATGATTTTTGCATTAACTTCGCCTTGTGGTTGGTTACCTTCCACCAAAGAGTGTTATTATTATGTATTTCTTTTTATTTTTCTGTATACCTTTACATATTTCTCTGTTTACAAAGATTTTCTCCAACTCTATCTTGCCTTTCATGCTCTCCTCTTCTCTTTCTGTCAGTCTGTATCGATACCTAAAGAGTGTTATTAATAGAGTAAAGAGAATAGAGAAACAAAAAGTATGAGAAAGTGAGTAAAGAGAATTTGAAAGAAATAAAAAAGGAATAACAAGAAAGGTAAGAAATATATGAAAAAAAATTGAAATCGGAGCAAAAAAATATTTCTTCTGCAAAAACGAACACAATACTTCCGATTTCTAATCGTAGGAATTTCTCGGAAGTGATACATAGATTCAAGGCGGAAGAGATAAAAAAAATTGATAAAAAAAGAGAAGATAAAAAACAGGATTTCATGAAACGAGGCAATATCCTCGGATAGATATTGGACTGATGGACAAAACTTTCCGCCCGATTAAGTTAGGTAATTGCAGGGTCAGTACCGTGTTGGCAGATGAGAAAAAAAGAAAACAATAATAATAAAAAAAACTCTACAACAAAATAATCGCAGAGGAAGAAGAAAATAACGCACTGCCGATTATGGACACAATACTTCCTCTTGAATGGTTCACATTGTACATAATATAATAACACTCTTTAGTGGAAGGTAACCAACCACCAGGAGAGGTTAATGCTCAAACCATTTTCTACCACCTAACCCTCAGAGTCTTAGTATTATGTGGTCACAAACTCCAATTAATGAGAAAAAATTCATGCACTGGGTGCGATTCGAACCAACGGATCCCTACGCTACCTAGAGTACCAGACTAGCGCCTTAACCACTTGACTACCAGGGCACGGTTTACATTATACAGATATTATACATTATACAAACACGGTCTACAATATTATACAAATACACTTGGTTATCATTATTTTTTAGACTTTCCGTTATCGATATATTTTCTATATTTTTTACTAAATCTTACAAGTAGGTATCTCCAAAAATTATTCATCGATTATCTTCTAATTTATTTTATATTTAGAATAGAGTTTTTTCTACCTATTAGAATCGACAAAAAATTCTGTATGTGCAAGTTGAAGACCTTATAAATACACTTTTTGGTCCAAATGTTCGGATTTTCCTGAACATCAAGGGCACAACCTTAATTTGTATAATTGTATATCCAAATAAATACAATAATTTATAGATTTTTTTTTCAAAAACGAATACATTAGCTCCGATATCCTCACATATTCTCGGAAGTACTAAAAATGAAACCCATTGCAACACAATAATGGCAGAGAAGGGAAAAATAACTCCTAGGTTTTTCCTTCTAAACTCGATTCGAAGCTACTGGACAAAAGATACTGTAAAAAAAACTGGATTTTATTTATTTATAAACTGGATTTTTGAATGGCCAACAGAAGAGATGGAACTTTGTTTGCATGAAGCAAATGGATAAAAAAGGTGACTTTCCAGGTAAATAAAATAGGCATAAAACATTTTATGCAAACAAATTGTTTTTATTTTTTGTAGAAACTTTTATTCGTACTTTCCCGGTAGGGTCTGCTCCATCTCGACCTAAAATCTTAACTCACCAAGAGCAATACAAAATTTAGAGGCATTGAAACATGTATTTGTTCATTTTCACCTAATTTTTTACACAAAAATATCAACCAAAAACGTATTATAACATGAAGAAAAAAAATGTGTAAAAAAAATATTGAACAAATTTATTTTAATATTTACAATAGTAAAATTGTCTTTTAATCCGGGGCTAAGTTAATGCGTTAGGCGTTCTCTGCCACTTAACCCGGAAACAACACATTACCTATACAATATGGAATCTTATTTTACTTCCGAGAAATTTCTAATATTAGAAATCGGTTTTTTGTTTGTTTTTTTTTTTTGACTAAATTGACTTCTTTGTTTCTAATAGGATGCTTTGTATATCACATAAGCTCACTCAATGGGAAAACGCAAGTTCTTTGAAGGGCTTAAGCCGAAATAAGATTTACAGCAAATGTTCCACATGGGCCCCTCTGGCTTCAATGCAGACCTCCATACGCCTTCGAAAAGATTGACGAACACGTTCAAATATTCCAGGTGTATTTCTTTGTTAAATAATGAATTGGCTGAAAATTCTTGTTCTAAAATTGTATGCTAGTTGCATAGGTTTCAAAACTTAATGCGGTTTTAAAATCTTCAATTTCAATTTTCAAGCGTTTGTGTTGGTTTGAGAAAAAAATTATTCGGAACATTTTTGTAGACAATGACAAACTTTTTAATAGGTTGGAAACCAAATTCAATTACAAGCAACGACTAAAAAGTTAGAACCTTTTTTCTACCATCTGACCCTCCTGAGACCGCCCCTGACATTGGAATGGTGTTAAATTTTGTGCCAAAAGAAAGTTGCTATCTAGTATTGAGAGTGATTTTTTTACCACATTGCGATATCCCAAATAGGTAAGCCGTAAAATGAAAATTTCGATTGTTTAAAAACACCTTAAGGGGCGTGTACCTCCGTTAGGAGGCATTTGCGCACTTTCTTTTATAGAGTTGACCCCTCCTTAACTAGCCCATAGAATATGTGTTTAACGTTTGACGGTACTTTTCTGAATCACCCTGTATAGTTTTTTTTTATTTAGAGCATACACTATACTATACATAAGTATATGAAATACTTATGTACCAGTGTTTTTTTTAAAATAGAGCTAAACACTAAGTATGCACTATACGACTATACTACGTATACATAAACATATATATATATTAGTGTGTTTTTTTGACATTTTCATGTCTTTGCTCTGGCACATAACCAAAATTATGTAACGAAATTATGTAACGAAATTATGTGACGAAATTATGTAATGAAATTATGTAACGAAATATTAAATTGACATTTTCATGTCTTTGCTCTGGCACATAACCAAAATTATGTAACGAAATTATGTGACGAAATTATGTAACGAAATTATGTGACGAAATTATGTAACGAAATATTAAATTATAAATGAAAATGTCCCAATGGTTGCAGACTCGTATGCAAGCGTTTTTTGACATTTTCATGTCTTTGCTCTGGCACATAACCAAAATTATGTAACGAAATTAAGTAACGAAATTATGTAACGAAATTATGTAACGAAATTATGTGACGAAATTATGTAACGAAATATTTAAATAGAGCTATACACTAAGTATGCACTAATATTGCACTATACTCTACACTATACATAGGTAAACATATTATAAAATACTTATATATATACTAGTGTTTTTGACATTTTCATGTCTTTGCTCTGGCACATAACCAAAATTATGTGACGAAATTATGTAACGAAATTGTGTAACGAAATTATGTAACGAAATATTGAATTGTAAAGGGAGAGAAGAGGGAAAGTGTGTGTCATGCGCACAATGGCGAAGTATTGAATTGTAGAGGGAGAGAAGAGAGAAGGTATGTGTCATGCGCACAATACGAAATTTGGTCAGTTGGGTTTTGGACCTTGAATAGTAAAGATGAAAATGTCCCAATGGTTGCAGACTCGTATGCAAGCGTTTTTTGACATTTTCATGTCTTTGCTCTGGCACATAACCAAAATTATGTGACGAAATTATGTAACGAAATTATGTAACGCTATTATGTAACGATATTATGTAACGAAATATTGAATTGTAAAGGGAGAGAAGAGGGAAAGTGTGTGTCATGCGCACAATGGCGAAGTATTGAATTGTAGAGGGAGAGAAGAGTTTTAATAGAGCTATACACAATACCCACTATACATAAGTATATGAAATACTTATGTACCGTTATACCTATGTAACAATTGTAACATACACTTTCACTACCTATATGTATATTCATTATCCATATACTATAGGTATATATAATACTCCTAAGCCTAATACTCGAAGTGAATTTTTCCCCCTATTATTTTTATCTATATCCTTTTGTTATCTTCTCTTGCTATCTCAATTTGTTTCTTTCACTCGATCTGTTGGAGCAATCGGGTGAAATTCTAAAGCCGACATTCTAAATGTGCTTCGAAAAATAAGGAGGCTTTTAATAATAATAACATTCTTCAGTAGAAGATAACCACCAGGCGAGGTCATTTCCGACTTGTGGTTCTCGAGTTTTACGAGGACTAACATACACAATTACACACACACACAAACGAATCATTGTATAATATAAGATAACACTTCTCTTTTCCACATTATTATTATTATTATTTATTAATAGGACACAATATGTACAAACAAGTAATTATAAAAATAAAATACAAAATTTAGAACAATATAAACTAGAAGAAAGAAGATGAACAAAATAGATAAAATATATACAGGTGTCCTGTATATACATTTTTAATTAAAGGCGGGGTTATTGCTTATGGCAATCTCTTCCACCCAACCCACATAAGTTGGTAGGAGACCAGGACAAACACTCTGTGCCTCAAGAAAAAAGGTAGGTCGCAACCAAACCGTAGACAAGTCTTACGAGCGTAAAAAGTTTGATGTTTGGCGGATTTCATGGCGGAAGAAAAGTTTACCTCGTGAACGAATTTCCAAGGAAAAATTCCCTTCAACACATCAAGTATCATACGCCGTACATTATTATTATTATATTATGCTTTATCAGGTAAGACTATGTAAAATATGTACAGTAAAATACAATGAAATTATAATGAAAAAATAAATAGATTGAACAAAGAAACAAGAACAAAAAAGAGAATAAAGCTAATGTCCTACCTAAGAAATACGGAGAATCGAACCCAGAACCTCAGATATGAACATAATGTATAAACAATAAAATGGAAAGAAATACTAAAGGGCGGGGTTTTTGCCTATGACAATACCTTCCACCCAACCCTTAGTAATAGTGTAATAATTTAATGATATATTTTGAAAGTTTTTTGTTTTCAATTCATTGTTATTAATTTATTGATGATTGTTTTGTAAAAAAATAAAGTGTAAATAAATTAATAAGTACCTAGTATCAAAAAGACTGGTTGCATCCCATTTTTTTTTTTTTTTTTTTTTTTTTTTTTGACAATAAGACTGTGTCATTGATGTATTTAATAATCCGTCATTCAAACAACAAATGAAATACATATACAATTATACATATACATATACAAAAAAATATAGAACATTATTAATTTTTATCTACAATTGTTTTGAAATCCAGGGCGAAGTTAATGTCTGAGGCATTTTTCTGTGTACTCTTGGAACTGTGGTATAGAACGTGTTTTTTTAATTTTTTAAATCATTTATTTACAAGACAATAATAAGACAATGTACATGTTATCTGGTACCTATACCTTGGGATTCAACCCAGCAGTTGAAGGTTGTAGAAAACGTGTTGAAGAAATCTCGGAGTTATGAATGAAAGAACGGTATCGTAAATTACAGGGGATTATCTTTGCGAACTTTTTTTTCTCTTATTTCTGTAAAGTTTTGTAAGCTGAGTGATGAAATAGGAGCGATGTTTAGGTGGGAGAGACGGGAGGTGGAAAGGAATGAGAAATATGATCAGGAGAGAGAGAAAAAAGAGAGAGAAACAGAGGGTGAAGGAGAGAGACTAGAGATACAAAAGAAGACAGAGAGAGAGAGAGAGAGGGAAAAGGAGAGAGACAAAAGATACAAAAGAAGACAGAGAAAGGGGTGGAGAGAGGGAGAAGGAAAGAGAGAGATAGATAGAGAGAGATTAATAGTTAGGATAAGAGAGAGAGACAGGTGAGGAGTGAACAAAAATTGAATTGAATGCTTTTATTTATTTATACAATAATGATATTATAAGCAATACATCTCCTATACGCTAAGTCTAACTTCTGAAAGATAGAGAGAAAGGGAGAGAGAGAGAGAAAGAGAGAGAGAGAAGTAGAGAGAGAGAGAAGGAGGGAGACAAAAACGAGATAGAGAGATATACAGAAAGACAGAAAAAGAGATAATATATTAAACGATAAAAATGACTGAAAAAAAAAAGAAAGAGAGAGATAAAGAGAGGAAGATAAATAGGGAGATACGTTAAACACCTCTAACTTCAAGCTTACACTCTTAACACACTCATAGTTGGACATTGTCCAGAAGGTATAATAAATCAACACTGTTGGTGGGGCAATGACTTGAGAAAGAAGAAGATTACACCAGACACCCTACGCAGTTGGTCAGTATGGTTTCCTAAATAAGGAGGGTATCCAGCATTATTATTATTATGAAACACTTCATTAGATATAAAAAGACATATGTACAGTACAAATAATTATTATAACAATTAAAAAATGGAAACAATATAATATACAATTAAAAGGAAAAAAAAAATAGAAAAATATATATAAACATAATTATGTCCTAACTAAAGGGCGGGGTTATTGCCTTTGGCAAGCTCTTCCACACAAGCATTCAGTCTCTTTTGAATATCTTAATAAAAAAAAACAACATGTACCACCTAATTTAAAGTCATGACGGGGAATGGCAGGAATGACGACCAAGTCGTTGAAGTACAATATTTACAAAAAGGACTAAACTATGAAACAGAGTTAAAGTTCAGATAAGCCAGACACGCCCTCAAGTCAGAGTTTGAACCAATCACAGCGCACTCTAGCCCGAGTTCAGGGACAGTCTGGCACATCTTAACTTTAATCCTCTTTTAAGATTCGGTTTCGAGGCACAATTACTCTTTTTTTTAAGTAAGGACAGATCATTTAAATAACTTACGTGGGGTGTTCTATCTCTATCTCCCAGACTAGCTCCTGCGGGATGTCAAAGTACTCGGGGTCATGACCGTTAGCAGAGAGGACTAGCGGCAACACGTCGAACTGAGTGCCTTTGCCTTTCCAGCCTAGCTTCATGCACACCTGATGGAATAAATTATTTAGACATTTAACAAACATCAAATTTCACCAAATAGTCCCCCAGCTAGACTGCTGGTCTACTCCCTGTTTATAGTCCCCCAGCCAGACTAATAAATCGTAGTACACCCTTCTTTTAACTTTTCTCCTTTTAATTATTTTATTTTTACCGACCTCAGTAGCTTGATCGAAAAGGCAGCGGACTTGTAACCTGGAGGTCGGTGGTTCAAGTCCCGGTATCAGCGTAGATTTAGTAAAAAGCGAGTTTGAGTAGTTATGATATGACGAAAGTGATTAACACAAATATGATAACTTTTTTTTTTAGTACACCCAACAAATCTGAAAAGCCTATGAGACCATGTCATAGTGCAAGTGACTTTTTATATATATAGGCACTTTTTTTATTTATTTATTCATTACAATTCACAATACAACTCATCTCCCTGGGGCACACAGCCCACAACTGCCGCCGCATTCCCTCTCTGTATTGCCAGACTTATCCTTTGTGATAGGTAAAAACCCTTTTGAATTGTAAAAGGGTTCATACTTTCATATGGAGATGGAGTTTTCCACCAGAACGACTTACTCACCTCAGTGAACTCAACGTAGGCGGGGTCCCCGGTGATGGTCCCGTCTGGGCTCTTGTAGCCCGCATAGGCGATGAGTTGAGGGTTCCACACCCGGTAGTCGTGTTTCTCATCCGTGCGCTGCCGGAACACTGTGATGGCGGACCTGGGAAAAATGATAGATAGGCAATAATAATAATTAATAAATATGTAATAGATTTTTTTTTGAGAAAAATTAGATTTTTATTATAGAACATTTCTTACATACTTTTTTTTCAAATATAGATCATATTATGGCTCCATCTTCCGTTATCTGTTGATTTATTCTTTGTTCCTTTTAGTCTTGTTCCAACAGCTCTAATTTGCCTCAAATTAATAAGGAAAAATTAATGCATTGGGTGGGATTCGAACTAACGGTACCTGGATTACCAGACTAGCGCGTTAATCACTTGACTACCAGTGCACTTGGTTAATTTGAATGCAACAACCAAGGAGAGTGCGTTGTGTGAGCGGTTGAATCTCGGAGAGTGTTTCTGGAACGGGACACTGGTTAGCACAAGTCAACATGGAAGATGAATAAAATTGATGATGGAATGTGACGCCAGCCTCCGTGGCGTAACAGTTGTGACTACTGCCCGTAGTCCAGAGATCCTGAAATCGATTCCCGGTTGGAGCAGACTTTTCGCACAGAAAATTCTGTTCCCTCCGAACATGTGAGGCTGGCAATTCCGGCCCTACCCAGGGTGGGTAAGGTTAATGTGGGTAGCTGGTACGATTTCCAGCGAATGGAGGGTAAAACCCCCGTCCTGTCTACCTCAAGTCAGGACGTTAAAACCAAATAGAATCAATGGACCTTGTTTAGACTGCTGGAATAAAGGGACTTTTTAGTCTCACCTCGGCAGTATAAACAAGGTAATTTCTAAATGGACATGAAAGGAGCCTAGACATTGGATCTGGGCGTCCATATAATCCTCTCACCACCGTGATTTAGGTATTAATATTCTTTAATTTTTCCTTTTATTTTCCTTTAAGTATTCTTAATATTGACCATTGTACCATTTACTTTATGTATTTATGTACAAATAAAACACATTACTATTACTAATACATAACTCGCGGACACGGAATTATTATTACATACCTGATGTTACCCTTGTTGGTCGAATATTTGATATGATTACAGATGGCTTCAAACATGTTACTGGACGTCGTGACGGATCTACAGTCGAACACCTGGAACAGAGTAGTAGACGATTAGCTAAGTTGTAAGATACTCGCTTGCCATGCCGATAGTCCCGGGTTGGAACCCTCGAGCCGACAAAATAAATTGTATTCAAAGTTTGGTTATAGTTATTTGTAAGGGATACCCTTCTTGTGTTGACCCAGTACCTAAATGGGAGCGTATTATGCCCGCCATGTTGCTATATGGCATGAAATTCTATAATCCTTGCCAAATTGATACTTAAATTCTCCATTTAAATTTGTTGTCTAGTTTCTATATCTATGGGACAACGTTTACAAATTTTCACGTGTTAAAACATTATGGCTCAACATATTAGAGAGAAAAACAATACCGACTTCTACTGAAAAAAAGGTTCGCCCCATTGGGTTGGTTAAGTGACAAACTGAACTATGACAATACGTTTTACGTTATCAATACCCACTAGAAAATCTGGAGAATAGCTCTGATGAGTCAGAATATCAATTAACAAATTGAACTTTCACAAGTCACAACAAAGGAACAATCAAATACCTTTAGTTTTTATTGGAAACTCAAGACTCTTATAAAAGCATCCTGACCTTTTTAAACAGTTTGTCTTTGCTTAGAATAACCAATCTGAAGAGTCCACTTGAGGAGTTAACTGAGAATAAACGACTTTGTTTGGAGTCCATTTCATTTCTGTACTTCAAGACTTTTCAATTTCAATTGATCAATTGTATTCAATCAAGTTGCATTTTTGTTTACTATAGATGGGAGATGATGATGCTAAAAATCGTTGCCCTTCTGAAGAAAATAATCATGACCAAATAAACCTAACCAATGACATTCTTAGTACCCACGTCAGTATAGTCTTATGAAATCTAATGTACATTTCCTGAAGTTGGCTTCAGAAGGGCAATTATTTTTTTGCATCATCATGGACCGATGGTAGACCGTCAGACAATTGTTGGCCATCCTGTATCCCATCTCTCATCCATAGTAAACAAAAATGCAACTTGATTAAATACAATTGATCAAGTGAAATATGAAAAGTACAGAAATGAAAAAGTCACAGAAAGATAAGATAAGTGGTACAAAAAGTTACAAAACAAGCCCTTTCATTTGAAATATGTAACGTCCAAATCCGTTTTGGTGGTCAGGCAACATCATGTGAAGTTGGCTGACCACCAAGGGGGGTCTGTATCTCGGGAACGAAAGGTCGTAGAGAAAAATGAATCTTGGTACAAAACGATGAAAAAAAGTCCGACCCAAAAATTTGAGTTTTTTGAGTTATTACTTTTTTGAACCGTCAATATCTCGGGAACGAAAGGTCACGCAAAGATAAGATAAGTGGTACAAAACGGTACAAAACAAGCTCTCCAATTTGAGATAAGTTGCGACCAATTCTGTTCTAGTTGTCGGCCAACTTCACGTGAAGTTGGCCGACCACGTAGCGACCGAATCGCTTTTGGTTGTCAGCCAACTACACGTAGCTCATTGGTAGTTATTTATCTATTCATTGTTTTTAAATCTATAATAAAACCAAAAAAAAAAAAGAAATTTTTGGTATCTATTTTAGTATAGTCAAATATACTTTTCCCTTGTTGGCGTCAGAGGGACACTGGTTTGTTAACTACTCTCTGATGGGCCATAAGGAGACCAAAGTTGATAATAAATTTTAAAGCTCCAACTTTTCCACAAAGTTTGAATTTCTGGCAACGCTGGGCACCAACAAAGGAAATGCAGTGAGAGGCAATTTGAGTAGTTAGTTTCACTTTGTGGACTCAGAACTTCTCACGAACACACTTGACCGGATGAAAGTTTTCAAGTGTTTGTCTTGTACAGTGAAACCTTCAGGGGTTGCATTGAAGTTCGACTTTTTCTTCTTCTATTTACTTTTATTTCCAAGTGAATTTGACAAATATAATAAGGAAAAAATAGGATATTTAGGGCGGAATTAATAGACGTTTTTGTAATATACCTCTGTGGCACTAAGTCACGGATTGCGTACTGTATAAGATAGGGAAAACCGACACTTTCCAACGACTTAAGTTATTGATGTTGTCTATTAATTCCGCCCTAAGTTGATGTTTATAAACTGTTTATTACATGACATAGACAATTAGACATCCCCGATGGTATCTATTGTAACATTGAGGTGTTACAACTTTTCGCCGAATTCTGACAGCCAAACAAGACACACATTAGCTGAAATATTTACAAAATTCCCCCAAGTGGATTAACTTTCAATGAATAGAGGACATTCACACTCAACTGAGCCAACTAACCCATGTGTGATGTAACTGATATGTGAACCAAGTGAGCCAGTGAGCCATCTCACTGAACTGCTTCATTTCAGTGAGAGAGCCAGTATGAGCCATTTCATTTCACTGAACTGTTTTTTCCCATCTCTAATTCACAGAGAGCAACTTTAGAAAGCATAGGATACAATAAAATTAGAATGATGTAAAGGACACATATACAACTGTACAGTTGTCTACAATAGAAAAGTATCCGGGGTTAAGTGGTAAAGGAAACAAAGGACAACTAACAGTAGTAGTCTATGTGGGGCATCTTTTGAGCCGAGCTGATGAGCAAAAAAAAATGACTTTTTGACTAGGTGATTTTCTAATCTTCGCCTACGTCACCGAAGTGTTCCGATGATTCCCGAGACTGATAAGGTATAGAGAGGAGAGAGAGAGAGAGAGAGAGAGAGAGAGAGAGAGAGAGAGAGAGAGAGAGAGATAGATAAAGCCAGCGAGCGAGCCAGCGAGAGTAGATCTAGGTCATGCACATGATGCATTCAAGTGCTGATATTAGTGCATATATTATCCAACTCAGGAATAGCATAGTGGTTAAGTCATTGGCACATCGATCCGTAGGTCGTGGGTTCGATCCCAACGAGTGTCAAAATTAATTTCCGCATTTACGCTTCCAGTGGATTTTCTATGAACTAGGGACTCTGTCACGACTCTCGTTGTTAAATTACCGGTTATATGGTTGGGAGGAAGAGCTCAAATATGATCCTTAAAAACATGATTCTCTTTAAAGAGTTGATAAATAGCATTGTACCACAACAAAAGTCATTAGTGTTAAAGTGACCAGTGACCAGTAAAGAAGATCCTCATCCTGCCTTAGAAGAAAGAAGTACGCAAAAAAATTAAAGGTAAGTGCTTAAATTAATAAATAATTAATTTTCACAAAAATATTAATAAATAAATCAGAAAATTCAGAATCCAAAGAGCTATTTACTCAGACTTTATCCACCAAAGAGATATCTAGAGAGTACAGAAAGTAAACAAACAAGTAAATATTTAAAAAAATCTCCAAAACTGTGTCAAATATTTGAAATGTTGCGCCAAAAGTAACAGATTATGAAAACTTGTATCCTCCAAATAGTATAGAGTACAGTAAACAAACAAGTAAATAAATAAAAATAATATATTAAAAATTTCCTCCTAGATTTGTGTCAAATATTTGAAAAGTTGCGCCAAAAGTAACAGATTATGAAAACTTGTATCCTCCAAATAGTATAGAGTACAGTAAACAAACAAGTAAATAAATAAAAATAAAATATTAAAAATTTCCTCCTAGATTTGCGTCAAATATTTGAAAAGTTGCGCCAAAAGGAACAGATCAAGGAAATGCCAATTCACATTGAGTAATAAATAAATAATAACAATATATAACTCAGATTCACACCTGTTGTACATAATAACAAGTTCGAACCTATCCAGATGTGACGTCACATTTACAGAGAAGTGCAAGTCTATACTTGTTATCATGTGTTATTAAAAAGAAATCATAACTCTATGTACTTATATTAATTTCTGTTATCTTTCAGACATCATCATGAAGTGCTACCTATGTGAGAGGTATTCTACAACAGACAAATCAAATTTCAAACGTCATCATAAAACATGCATAGATAAGCTCTATTGCAACCATTGTACATACAAGACGTCTAAAAAGATCCACATGAAGTGTCACATGCGAAAAAATCACATGGATATTAATCACATGGATACAACTGAATTTATTTGTAAAAAGTGTAATAGTTATAAGTCTAAAAAGAAATTTAATATTAAGAGACATCAACGTACTTGTTCAATGAAATTAAACTGTGCCACTTGCTCATTTTCTACAACCAACAAGAAGATGCTGATCAAACATCTACAACCAAAATCTAATTCTTTTAACTGTCCCTATTGTAAAAATTACAAAACTATAAAAAATAACAACTATAATCGACATTTAACCGTATGTAAGAGAAAATATAAGTGTAAATATTGCAATTTCTTGGCTCAGAATCCAAAAGAACTAAGGAAACATCTAATAATAAACAATCATACAAGTGTATTTTGTGATAAATGTGGAAAAAAGTTTCCAAACCGTCATTATTTTTTGCAACACAAATCAGTATGTGAGCAAATACCATCTGAAGAATTGCTTGAATGTGAAGTTTTAGATGCAATCCATAAAAAGTTCAAAGTATTAAGATTCACTCACTTTAAAATGAGTGAAGACTTTAAAAAAACCATGCATGTAGAAATGTTACCCATTATAAAAGACAAAATTCAGAAAGAAGCAAACAGTTAGTTAGCTATTAAATGGTACCTCGCTGTTCAAGTTTCTTTGTATAAGAGAGCTATGGATGATGAATCATGGGCATATCCAGTCTTTAAATCTTCCATCGAAAAAACTTTTTGGAACGAAGAAAATATTGTTCTAGAAAGAAGCTTAGAAAAACTAAATGAAAAGTTGGAACTTTTTTGTAATCTTGGTTCCGGTTGGATTTTCGATAGAGTCTTAAGAATTGATTTGTCCATAGCACAATATGATCCTCTATCTGCATCGAGCTTTATACCAACACCTAAAAGACTCGAACATGAAAAAATAAAACCATCCATATTGAATATAAAAAATCTACAAGATGATAACTGTTTTATCTACTGTGTTCTCGCGGGAATTTATAACATAAATGATACAAATCCAGAACCATATTTGAAGCTGAGACATGAAATCAACTTAGATGGATTAAATTTTCCAATGCAAGTGAGACAAATAGAAAAATTTGAAAAGCAGAATCTAAATATTTCGATTTCTGTGTTTGGATATGAAGACGATACTATTTTGCCTCTTTATATAGCCAAAGATCTGGAACGAAAATTTCATATAAATTTACTTTTATTAACTCAAGAAGAAAAATCTCATTTTATTCTCATAAGAAATAAAAACTCGTTGTTCAAACACGTCCTCTATCCAAAGTCACATCACAAGGTGTATATTTACTATATTTGTGACTATTGTTTAAACAGAATGAGCTCGAACCAAGCTTATAATAACCATGTTGCTCGATGTAAACTATTAATACCACAAGCCACAAAATATCCTACTGAAGATAACAAAATCTTGGAATGGAAGAATTTCAATAGCAAAATAAAACGACCAATCACAATATATGCGGACTTTGAGACTATGAACATCAATGGTAATCTTACCCCTTCTTCTTTTGCTTATGTCATTGTTGATGATACTCAAAGTCCAATCTCATTTAGAGAATTCCGTAATTCACAAGATGTTGTTCGATGTTTTCTTTTAAGTATAATCAAAGATGTAGATGATTTAACGAATTCACGAATAGACCACGAAGAAATAGTTTGGACAGATGAAGATAGACTACGTTACAAAAAAGCAACACATTGTCATATTTGTGAAGAATCATTTGACTTAAACATCACAGATTCAAATCATCCGATGTCTCGTGTCGCAGATCATTGCCATTTTGAATTTCCTCACACAAAGCCTACACCTAGTAATACACCAGGTCGCTTTAGAGGAGCAGCTCATCGTCAATGTAATGCAGCGTATCAATCAAAATTACGAATTTCTGTGATATTACACAATCTCAAGAACTTTGATGGACATTTAATTATTACAGAAATTGGAAAGTTCATTCGATCATCACTCCAATTTAAGTGTATACCTATGACCATTGAGAAATATTCGACTTTTAGTTTGGGAAACATTGATTTTATAGATTCTCTAGAGTTTTTGAATGCTTCTCTTGACTCTTTAGCATCAACTTTGGATCAAAAAGATATGAAAATCATGAAACATTACTTTCCAGATGAAAGTCAGTTCAAATTGGTCTGTAAAAAAGGTATTTTCCCCTATGAATACATAGATTCATATGAAAAACTTGAAAATGATAGAGAACTACCTCCTCTTGAAGCTTTTTTCAATAAGTTGAGTGATAGTCAAATAAATCAAGATGACTATGATCATGCGAAAAATGTGTGGAATACTTTTCACTGTCAAACATTAGGAGAATACCAAGATTTATACAACAAGTGTGATGTTCTTCTACTAGCAGATGTATTTGAAAATTTTAGAAGCACAATGCTTCATCACTATGGACTCGATCCTTGTAATTTTATTAGTTTTCCAAGCTTATCTTGGACAGCTATGTTGAAAATGACAAAAGTCAAGTTGGAACTCATCACAGACCCTGACATATATCTCATGTTTGAACAAGGTATAAGAGGTGGTGTAGCAGTAATTCCTACCAGATATGCACGAGCTGAACCTGGTGATTCATCACTGCTTTATGTTGATTGCAATAATTTATATGGTGCAGCATTGTCATCATATTTGCCGATTGGAGATTTTCAATTTGTATCTATAAATATGATCAACCAAGTATTAAGCACACCAGATGATTCAGATATAGGTTTTATTTGTGAAGTGGATTTGTATGTTCCTGATAAACTTCATGACTACATGAATGATTTCCCTTTGGCTCCATCATCACAGAAAATTCAAACTGATCAACTTTCCCCTTATCAAAAGAGCCTGGCAAAAACATTAAACTACAATCATGTACCAACTGACAAACTTATCACTTCTTTAGAGCCGAAAGCTAATTATATTATACACTATAGAAATTTAAAATTTTACCTCCAACTAGGAATGGTTCTTACCAAAGTTCATAAAATTGTTCAATTTAAACAATCTGCGTGGATGAAACCCTACATAGATTTTAACACCGAAAAAAGAGCTCAAGCTTCATCTAAATTCGAGCAAAACCTATTTAAGCTGGCATCAAATTCATGTTTTGGCCGATGTCTCATGAATGTTAGACGTCACAAGAATTTTACATTGGTAACTAATGAATCCAAAGCAAAATCATACATTAATAAACCTACTTTCAAACAGTTCTCAATTTTCAACAAAGACTTAGTAGGTATCCTTTACAACAAAACCATAGTTACATTAAATAAACCAATTTACGCAGGAATGGTGACTTTAGAAGTTTCGAAGTTAATTATGTATGACTATTTCTATAATACATTGAAACCTAAATATGGTAATAATATGACATTGTGTATGACTGATACTGATTCATTGTTGTTACAATTGAAAACTAAAGACTTGAATACAGACTTGATGAGTATGATTGATACACTTGATACATCTAATTACCCTACAGATCATCCTTTGTACTCTAGTAAATGGAAAAAAATCGTTGGTAAATTTAAAGATGAAAGCCCTGCAGATCCAATCATAGAATTTGTTGGGTTGCGCGCTAAGATGTATGCCTTTGAAACAGAAAAAAGTAAAAACAAGTGTATAGGGAAAGGTATTCCTCGAGCTAATCTAAGAACAATGAATATAAAAGACTACAAAAAATCACTTTTTCAAGAAAGCATATCTTCTGTACAGTTTCATCAAATTTCGAGTGTAAATCATTCTCTTTACATGAAGTCAATGAAAAAAATTGCGCTTTCGCCAATGGATGATAAAAGATACCTACTAGGTGATAAAATACGAACACTTGCATATGGACATTGGAGAATCAAAGAAATTGAACAAGATAATGAACAAAATATCGAATAATTACTGAGAAAAATAATTTATTATTAAGTAATAGGATTGGTATTAAGTTGAACAGTAAAATAAGATACTTGAATTTTTGATTTATTTTTAATACCTATCTAAGTCAAATAATAATAATAATTAAAGAAACAAAAAGTTAAAATTTGTAAATATTTGTAGAAACCCATATTTGATGTTTAATTTTATTATAATATGTATAGTAATGCTAGTTGACCTCTTTTCATATTATTATTTAATTATTATGTATTCTATTGTAATATTTTTGAAGCAATAATGAAATGCATGTAAAATTGTGATTTATACCTTATGTGCTGTTTTCTTTTGCTCTTTCCATGCAAAATGACATACATATTTTCAATAAATCTATACAAATAAATAGGTCAATAATACTTAAAATTACCATTAAAAAAGTCTTCTTATTTATCAACTCTATAAAAAATTATAGAATACCTGCTTAGAACATTGAGTCCCATTATTTTCACTGTAAGCTCAAGACATACGAGTATTATTATGTGGTCAAAATCCCAACTGAGATGATAACCCGGCTCAACCAGATTTCGAACCAAGAAACCTCTGGTAATCGATAGTAAATAAGTAAAAAAAATTCTCACTTTCAGTTTAGTTTACAACAAAACTTCAAAAAAATTGGGTTCGATCGTAAAATAAGATAAGTCTCCTTTTTATGAAAAGTACCTAAGTTTGTTCAAGTAGAAGAATATCGAAGATTTGTACAGAAAATAGAGGATTTTCAAAGGAAAAAGAGAGGATTGCACAGTATAATTTAAAGCAAAGCAAAGTCAATCATACTAACTGTACCAACTACTAAAACTAACCGATCTTGGTGGGAATCGAATTTAGGACCTACAGATAACAAGTCCAACGCTTAATCAGGCAAATCACAATGCTAATTTTTGTATGTCTACAAACATATTCTTTATGGCTTAATAATTATATTATATAAAATTTGTTGTGAAAATAATCAATATGAGGTGAAAGACATCACTCTGGTTAGCTTGATCAATGAGAAGGTAAACTTGTAACCTAGAGGTAATTAGTTCAAGTCCCGGTTTCAAAATAGATTTAGCAAAGTAAGTTTGAGTAGTTGTGATATCACATAATATCACCAAAGTGTATAACACAAATATGATAACTATAACAGGAGATATCCAATCTTAGTAGCTTAATCGATAAAGCAATGAACTTGTAACCTGGAAGTCGATGGTTCAAGTACTGGTTTCAACATAGATTTAGTAAAGCGAGTTTGAGTAGTTGTGATATCAAGAAAGCGATTAACACAAATATGTTAACTTACTTTATAAGAGGAGATAGAAAAAGGTGTCATCATTATAAAAAATAAAGTCACATGTAAAACTTGTAAAAAAAAAATAAGTTCTACGACCATCTCGTATATTTAAACAGTTTTGGAAGAAGGAGAAGAAGAAGAAAAAAAAAACTGGTAATCTATGGACACAATACTTCCTTATGATTGGTGAACATTGTTTACACGTTTGAGATTTTCCACTAAATCACTTGTATCTCCAAAACCACTTACTGATTTTCTTTGTTTCTAATGATAGAATACTGTATTTTCTACATTCTAGATTTCACAAAATTTCTGTATCAGTAAGTTGAAGATCTCATTTTTTTTACTCACTTTTTTGTTTTTTTTTTTTTTTTTTTTTTGGGATTTACTTGGATATCAGAGTTGAATTATAACAATTAAAAATAATTATAAATAGTCTATGTAAATTGTGCACAACATCCGAAGTTAAAGAGTGGGTTTTTGTTGTTCATTAGATTGAAAATATTAAAAAATGTAAGTATGAATAATAACAAAGGTCTAACTCTTAACTGACCATCAGGTTTTCCTCCATCAACCTCAGAGATGAACCCATTGGTTGGATTTGTTCTGTATGGCTCCATATTATCTAGTTTTCTCATATTATTTCATATAGTAAAGAAAAAGGAATTCTACAAGTAGACACAATAATAAACCAACATCTTTTATAATATTCTCGTGATAAATACCTGTACACATACACACATTAATCTTTATGGCTAGTTACTACCTACTCAATTAGAGTAAGATTCTAGAATCCTATGATTTCTACGAGAAAAACTGGAAAATTCCTTGTATTATTTATGAAAAATCAAGACAAAAATGGTCATTTTGCAAGTAATATGTATAGTTTGTACCTATTAAATTTAGGTTTTTCCTATAAAAACAAGAACTTTTCATTTTCGATGTTATTTTTCAATCTATTCCTTTAAAAGAGACACAATTTTAGACTTTTTTTTGGTTAGGTTGGGTTAGGTTAGGTTATATGGTAACACAAGACCCCCCCTTGTGTTACCATATAACCTAACCTAACCCAACCTAACCAAAAAAAAGTCTAAAATTGTGTCTCTTTTAAAGGAATAGATTGAAAAATAACATCGAAAATGAAAAGTTCTTGTTTTTATAGGAAAAACCTAAATTTAATAGGTACAAACTATACATATTACTTGCAAAATGACCATTTTTGTCTTGATTTTTCATAAATAATACAAGGAATTTTCCAGTTTTTCTCGTAGAAATCATAGGATTCTAGAATCTTACTCTAATTGAGTAGGTAGTAACTAGCCATAAAGATTAATGTGTGTATGTGTACAGGTATTTATCACGAGAATATTATAAAAGATGTTGGTTTATTATTGTGTCTACTTGTAGAATTCCTTTTTCTTTACTATATGAAATAATATGAGAAACTAGATAATATGGAGCCATACAGAACAAATCCAACCAATGGGTTCATCTCTGAGGTTGATGGAGGAAAACCTGATGGTCAGTTAAGAGTTAGACCTTTGTTATTATTCATACTTACATTTTTTAATATTTTCAATCTAATGAACAACAAAAACCCACTCTTTAACTTCGGATGTTGTGCACAATTTACATAGACTATTTATAATTATTTTTAATTGTTATAATTCAACTCTGATATCCAAGTAAATCCCAAAAAAAAAAAAAAAAAAAAAAAACAAAAAAGTGAGTAAAAAAAATGAGATCTTCAACTTACTGATACAGAAATTTTGTGAAATCTAGAATGTAGAAAATACAGTATTCTATCATTAGAAACAAAGAAAATCAGTAAGTGGTTTTGGAGATACAAGTGATTTAGTGGAAAATCTCAAACGTGTAAACAATGTTCACCAATCATAAGGAAGTATTGTGTCCATAGATTACCAGTTTTTTTTTTCTTCTTCTTCTCCTTCTTCCAAAACTGTTTAAATATACGAGATGGTCGTAGAACTTATTTTTTTTTTACAAGTTTTACATGTGACTTTATTTTTTATAATGATGACACCTTTTTCTATCTCCTCTTATAAAGTAAGTTAACATATTTGTGTTAATCGCTTTCTTGATATCACAACTACTCAAACTCGCTTTACTAAATCTATGTTGAAACCAGTACTTGAACCATCGACTTCCAGGTTACAAGTTCATTGCTTTATCGATTAAGCTACTAAGATTGGATATCTCCTGTTATAGTTATCATATTTGTGTTATACACTTTGGTGATATTATGTGATATCACAACTACTCAAACTTACTTTGCTAAATCTATTTTGAAACCGGGACTTGAACTAATTACCTCTAGGTTACAAGTTTACCTTCTCATTGATCAAGCTAACCAGAGTGATGTCTTTCACCTCATATTGATTATTTTCACAACAAATTTTATATAATATAATTATTAAGCCATAAAGAATATGTTTGTAGACATACAAAAATTAGCATTGTGATTTGCCTGATTAAGCGTTGGACTTGTTATCTGTAGGTCCTAAATTCGATTCCCACCAAGATCGGTTAGTTTTAGTAGTTGGTACAGTTAGTATGATTGACTTTGCTTTGCTTTAAATTATACTGTGCAATCCTCTCTTTTTCCTTTGAAAATCCTCTATTTTCTGTACAAATCTTCGATATTCTTCTACTTGAACAAACTTAGGTACTTTTCATAAAAAGGAGACTTATCTTATTTTACGATCGAACCCAATTTTTTTGAAGTTTTGTTGTAAACTAAACTGAAAGTGAGAATTTTTTTTACTTATTTACTATCGATTACCAGAGGTTTCTTGGTTCGAAATCTGGTTGAGCCGGGTTATCATCTCAGTTGGGATTTTGACCACATAATAATACTCGTATGTCTTGAGCTTACAGTGAAAATAATGGGACTCAATGTTCTAAGCAGGTATTCTATAATTTTTTATAGAGTTGATAAATAAGAAGACTTTTTTAATGGTAATTTTAAGTATTATTGACCTATTTATTTGTATAGATTTATTGAAAATATGTATGTCATTTTGCATGGAAAGAGCAAAAGAAAACAGCACATAAGGTATAAATCACAATTTTACATGCATTTCATTATTGCTTCAAAATATATTACAATAGAATACATAATAATTAAATAATAATATGAAAAGAGGTCAACTAGCATTACTATACATATTATAATAAAATTAAACATCAAATATGGGTTTCTACAAATATTTACAAATTTTAACTTTTTGTTTCTTTAATTATTATTATTATTTGACTTAGATAGGTATTAAAAATAAATCAAAAATTCAAGTATCTTATTTTACTGTTCAACTTAATACCAATCCTATTACTTAATAATAAATTATTTTTCTCAGTAATTATTCGATATTTTGTTCATTATCTTGTTCAATTTCTTTGATTCTCCAATGTCCATATGCAAGTGTTCGTATTTTATCACCTAGTAGGTATCTTTTATCATCCATTGGCGAAAGCGCAATTTTTTTCATTGACTTCATGTAAAGAGAATGATTTACACTCGAAATTTGATGAAACTGTACAGAAGATATGCTTTCTTGAAAAAGTGATTTTTTGTAGTCTTTTATATTCATTGTTCTTAGATTAGCTCGAGGAATACCTTTCCCTATACACTTGTTTTTACTTTTTTCTGTTTCAAAGGCATACATCTTAGCGCGCAACCCAACAAATTCTATGATTGGATCTGCAGGGCTTTCATCTTTAAATTTACCAACGATTTTTTTCCATTTACTAGAGTACAAAGGATGATCTGTAGGGTAATTAGATGTATCAAGTGTATCAATCATACTCATCAAGTCTGTATTCAAGTCTTTAGTTTTCAATTGTAACAACAATGAATCAGTATCAGTCATACACAATGTCATATTATTACCATATTTAGGTTTCAATGTATTATAGAAATAGTCATACATAATTAACTTCGAAACTTCTAAAGTCACCATTCCTGCGTAAATTGGTTTATTTAATGTAACTATGGTTTTGTTGTAAAGGATACCTACTAAGTCTTTGTTGAAAATTGAGAACTGTTTGAAAGTAGGTTTATTAATGTATGATTTTGCTTTGGATTCATTAGTTACCAATGTAAAATTCTTGTGACGTCTAACATTCATGAGACATCGGCCAAAACATGAATTTGATGCCAGCTTAAATAGGTTTTGCTCGAATTTAGATGAAGCTTGAGCTCTTTTTTCGGTGTTAAAATCTATGTAGGGTTTCATCCACGCAGATTGTTTAAATTGAACAATTTTATGAACTTTGGTAAGAACCATTCCTAGTTGGAGGTAAAGTTTTAAATTTCTATAGTGTATAATATAATTAGCTTTCGGCTCTAAAGAAGTGATAAGTTTGTCAGTTGGTACATGATTGTAGTTTAATGTTTTTGCCAGGCTCTTTTGATAAGGGGAAAGTTGATCAGTTTGAATTTTCTGTGATGATGGAGCCAAAGGGAAATCATTCATGTAGTCATGAAGTTTATCAGGAACATACAAATCCACTTCACAAATAAAACCTATATCTGAATCATCTGGTGTGCTTAATACTTGGTTGATCATATTTATAGATACAAATTGAAAATCTCCAATCGGCAAATATGATGACAATGCTGCACCATATAAATTATTGCAATCAACATAAAGCAGTGATGAATCACCAGGTTCAGCTCGTGCATATCTGGTAGGAATTACTGCTACACCACCTCTTATACCTTGTTCAAACATGAGATATATGTCAGGGTCTGTGATGAGTTCCAACTTGACTTTTGTCATTTTCAACATAGCTGTCCAAGATAAGCTTGGAAAACTAATAAAATTACAAGGATCGAGTCCATAGTGATGAAGCATTGTGCTTCTAAAATTTTCAAATACATCTGCTAGTAGAAGAACATCACACTTGTTGTATAAATCTTGGTATTCTCCTAATGTTTGACAGTGAAAAGTATTCCACACATTTTTCGCATGATCATAGTCATCTTGATTTATTTGACTATCACTCAACTTATTGAAAAAAGCTTCAAGAGGAGGTAGTTCTCTATCATTTTCAAGTTTTTCATATGAATCTATGTATTCATAGGGGAAAATACCTTTTTTACAGACCAATTTGAACTGACTTTCATCTGGAAAGTAATGTTTCATGATTTTCATATCTTTTTGATCCAAAGTTGATGCTAAAGAGTCAAGAGAAGCATTCAAAAACTCTAGAGAATCTATAAAATCAATGTTTCCCAAACTAAAAGTCGAATATTTCTCAATGGTCATAGGTATACACTTAAATTGGAGTGATGATCGAATGAACTTTCCAATTTCTGTAATAATTAAATGTCCATCAAAGTTCTTGAGATTGTGTAATATCACAGAAATTCGTAATTTTGATTGATACGCTGCATTACATTGACGATGAGCTGCTCCTCTAAAGCGACCTGGTGTATTACTAGGTGTAGGCTTTGTGTGAGGAAATTCAAAATGGCAATGATCTGCGACACGAGACATCGGATGATTTGAATCTGTGATGTTTAAGTCAAATGATTCTTCACAAATATGACAATGTGTTGCTTTTTTGTAACGTAGTCTATCTTCATCTGTCCAAACTATTTCTTCGTGGTCTATTCGTGAATTCGTTAAATCATCTACATCTTTGATTATACTTAAAAGAAAACATCGAACAACATCTTGTGAATTACGGAATTCTCTAAATGAGATTGGACTTTGAGTATCATCAACAATGACATAAGCAAAAGAAGAAGGGGTAAGATTACCATTGATGTTCATAGTCTCAAAGTCCGCATATATTGTGATTGGTCGTTTTATTTTGCTATTGAAATTCTTCCATTCCAAGATTTTGTTATCTTCAGTAGGATATTTTGTGGCTTGTGGTATTAATAGTTTACATCGAGCAACATGGTTATTATAAGCTTGGTTCGAGCTCATTCTGTTTAAACAATAGTCACAAATATAGTAAATATACACCTTGTGATGTGACTTTGGATAGAGGACGTGTTTGAACAACGAGTTTTTATTTCTTATGAGAATAAAATGAGATTTTTCTTCTTGAGTTAATAAAAGTAAATTTATATGAAATTTTCGTTCCAGATCTTTGGCTATATAAAGAGGCAAAATAGTATCGTCTTCATATCCAAACACAGAAATCGAAATATTTAGATTCTGCTTTTCAAATTTTTCTATTTGTCTCACTTGCATTGGAAAATTTAATCCATCTAAGTTGATTTCATGTCTCAGCTTCAAATATGGTTCTGGATTTGTATCATTTATGTTATAAATTCCCGCGAGAACACAGTAGATAAAACAGTTATCATCTTGTAGATTTTTTATATTCAATATGGATGGTTTTATTTTTTCATGTTCGAGTCTTTTAGGTGTTGGTATAAAGCTCGATGCAGATAGAGGATCATATTGTGCTATGGACAAATCAATTCTTAAGACTCTATCGAAAATCCAACCGGAACCAAGATTACAAAAAAGTTCCAACTTTTCATTTAGTTTTTCTAAGCTTCTTTCTAGAACAATATTTTCTTCGTTCCAAAAAGTTTTTTCGATGGAAGATTTAAAGACTGGATATGCCCATGATTCATCATCCATAGCTCTCTTATACAAAGAAACTTGAACAGCGAGGTACCATTTAATAGCTAACTAACTGTTTGCTTCTTTCTGAATTTTGTCTTTTATAATGGGTAACATTTCTACATGCATGGTTTTTTTAAAGTCTTCACTCATTTTAAAGTGAGTGAATCTTAATACTTTGAACTTTTTATGGATTGCATCTAAAACTTCACATTCAAGCAATTCTTCAGATGGTATTTGCTCACATACTGATTTGTGTTGCAAAAAATAATGACGGTTTGGAAACTTTTTTCCACATTTATCACAAAATACACTTGTATGATTGTTTATTATTAGATGTTTCCTTAGTTCTTTTGGATTCTGAGCCAAGAAATTGCAATATTTACACTTATATTTTCTCTTACATACGGTTAAATGTCGATTATAGTTGTTATTTTTTATAGTTTTGTAATTTTTACAATAGGGACAGTTAAAAGAATTAGATTTTGGTTGTAGATGTTTGATCAGCATCTTCTTGTTGGTTGTAGAAAATGAGCAAGTGGCACAGTTTAATTTCATTGAACAAGTACGTTGATGTCTCTTAATATTAAATTTCTTTTTAGACTTATAACTATTACACTTTTTACAAATAAATTCAGTTGTATCCATGTGATTAATATCCATGTGATTTTTTCGCATGTGACACTTCATGTGGATCTTTTTAGACGTCTTGTATGTACAATGGTTGCAATAGAGCTTATCTATGCATGTTTTATGATGACGTTTGAAATTTGATTTGTCTGTTGTAGAATACCTCTCACATAGGTAGCACTTCATGATGATGTCTGAAAGATAACAGAAATTAATATAAGTACATAGAGTTATGATTTCTTTTTAATAACACATGATAACAAGTATAGACTTGCACTTCTCTGTAAATGTGACGTCACATCTGGATAGGTTCGAACTTGTTATTATGTACAACAGGTGTGAATCTGAGTTATATATTGTTATTATTTATTTATTACTCAATGTGAATTGGCATTTCCTTGATCTGTTCCTTTTGGCGCAACTTTTCAAATATTTGACGCAAATCTAGGAGGAAATTTTTAATATTTTATTTTTATTTATTTACTTGTTTGTTTACTGTACTCTATACTATTTGGAGGATACAAGTTTTCATAATCTGTTACTTTTGGCGCAACTTTTCAAATATTTGACACAAATCTAGGAGGAAATTTTTAATATATTATTTTTATTTATTTACTTGTTTGTTTACTGTACTCTATACTATTTGGAGGATACAAGTTTTCATAATCTGTTACTTTTGGCGCAACATTTCAAATATTTGACACAGTTTTGGAGATTTTTTTAAATATTTACTTGTTTGTTTACTTTCTGTACTCTCTAGATATCTCTTTGGTGGATAAAGTCTGAGTAAATAGCTCTTTGGATTCTGAATTTTCTGATTTATTTATTAATATTTTTGTGAAAATTAATTATTTATTAATTTAAGCACTTACCTTTAATTTTTTTGCGTACTTCTTTCTTCTAAGGCAGGATGAGGATCTTCTTTACTGGTCACTGGTCACTTTAACACTAATGACTTTTGTTGTGGTACAATGCTATTTATCAACTCTTTAAAGAGAATCATGTTTTTAAGGATCATATTTGAGCTCTTCCTCCCAACCATATAACCGGTAATTTAACAACGAGAGTCGTGACAGAGTCCCTAGTTCATAGAAAATCCACTGGAAGCGTAAATGCGGAAATTAATTTTGACACTCGTTGGGATCGAACCCACGACCTACGGATCGATGTGCCAATGACTTAACCACTATGCTATTCCTGAGTTGGATAATATATGCACTAATATCAGCACTTGAATGCATCATGTGCATGACCTAGATCTACTCTCGCTGGCTCGCTCGCTGGCTTTATCTATCTCTCTCTCTCTCTCTCTCTCTCTCTCTCTCTCTCTCTCTCTCTCTATACCTTATCAGTCTCGGGAATCATCGGAACACTTCGGTGACGTAGGCGAAGATTAGAAAATCACCTAGTCAAAAAGTCATTTTTTTTTGCTCATCAGCTCGGCTCAAAAGATGCCCCACATAGACTACTACTACTAACATCGGAAAAAAAAAAACAATTTTATTGTAAATATAAATTATCTTCATTATAAGCACTGTAGTTTCTAGGAGGCGTTCTCCTCCGAAACGACCGTTTCACTTGATTAATGTTGTTCTAGATTTTTTTTGTATATTTTTAAGTTTTTTTTTAATTTTATTGTTGATTATTTCGTATAAAAGATAAAGTATAAATAAATAAGAGTCTGATAAATGGATTGTACAGGTATTTAAAGGAACAACGATGTATACAGTATAGAAAAGGCTGATAAATAGATAATATAAATATTAGAAGGACAACGATGCAATTAGAAATGGTAGCATTTTTTTTTTCTCTCGACTTTTTCATTATCTACGAGTTTTTTTCCTAGCTATCTCTACATTTAACTCTATCTCTCTCTCTCTTTCTTTCTCTCTCTTTCTCTCTCTCTCTTTCTTTCTCTCTCTCTCTCTCTCTCTGTCTCTTTCTCTCTCTCTGTCTCTTTCTCTCTCTCTTTCTCTCTTTTATTCTCTCTCTCCCTCTCTCTCTCTCTCCCTCTCTCTATCTCTCTTTCGCTCTCGCTCTCCCTCTCTTTCTCCTTCTTCCTCCTCTCTTAATTTTTTCTCTTTCTCCCTATCCCTCTCTTTCTCTCTCTTTCTCCATCTTCTTCCTCTTTTAATTTTTTTCTTTCTTTCTCCCTCTCTTTCTCTCTCTCTCTCTCTCTTTCCCTCCTTTTTCTTCCTCTCTTAATTTATTTTTCTTTCTCTCTCTCTCTCTCTCTCTCTTTCCCTCCTTTTTCTTCCTCTCTTAATTTATTTTTCTTTCTCTCTCTCTCTCTCTCTCTCTCTGTCTTTCATTTTAATCTATCCGTGTCTTTTTCGACTTCATTCTGAATTGGCACTTGAATGACTTTTCCAGTTGGGTGTAAACAGAGTTTATTTTTTTTTTTTTTAATTGACTTAAATCAATTTAGCAGTACCATAATATAAATTAATATAAAATGCGTCGTTTGGTTCATTTTCTCGAGAAAAAATATTTAACTATTTTATTGGAATCAAGCTCGAAACTGATTTTTTCTAATTATTTAGGTACTTAGAACAATTTTAACTATTGGATTAAGGTTTAAGTTAGCATAAAAAGTTTCACTTAAATCATTTTAAAATAATTTGAGGACATCAATTTAGGTGTGATCAAAGTCTTATTTTTCTTCTTGTGAAAAATTGTTATTTGGCGCTTGATGCAGTTCACTTTTCAAGAAGCGGACCATGCGGTTAAAAGTGACGTTAAACTATTTTTTTTTTTATTACCTCTCCTTCAATCAGAGCGCTAGCCCCCGTGGCACCTCTTTTTCTCTTGTGGGGTGACGAGGACAATGCAAGAGTTTCTCTTTGAAATATGATTACAAAATACTGGAAAGTATGAGGGGAGGGGAGGAAAGAGAAGAAAAGGAGAAGAGGGTGAGAAATAAAGAGGAGAGGGGAGGAGAGAGAAGAAAAGGCGAAGAGGGTAAGAAATAAAGAGGGGAGAGGAGGAGAGAGAAGAAAAAGAGAATAGAGTAAGAAAAAAAGAGGAAGAGAAAGAAGGGGGGAAAAGCAGAACAGATCTTTATGAGAGAGAGAAAGACGACAGAGAGAGAGAGAGAGAAAGAAAGAGAGAGAGAGAGAGAGAGAGAAAAGAGAGAGAGAGAGAGAGAAAGAGAAAGAGAAAGTATAAGGATTAAGGAAAGTAAGAGTGCCAGAGTATAGTTAGAGAGAGAGTAAAAAATGTCTATTATTACATTTTTTTAATCACAATTAGGCAAATTCACACTGCTATATATTTTAAAGAAACAAGGTCACTTTACCGGTCAAGCTACTGTAGTCGGTTGATAAGAAGTGAATATTGAAGCGTTTCCACCAGCCATCATTATTATTATTTTTTAAGGTGAGTGTTTCACAGCCTTTTTTATTTCGTAGCCATGAAACAGCAGCTACTGTAGACTCTTGTGGTCTGTGTTGTTGCCTGCCCATCCAGCAGTATGCCTCCCCTCTGATGGGCGAGAAGTGACATAATAATTCCCATTTAGGTGCTGGGTCAACACGAGCGCACCGGAAGGTATTACAAACAATTTTAACCAAATTAAAAAAATTGGACAAATTTTTTGTTGGCTCGGGGGATCAAACCCAGGACCTTCCGAAAGCCAAGCGAGTAATTAACCACAAAGCTAATCGCGAGCTATTATTTAATTATTTATTGGTTTATGATACATTAATTGAACAATATTGAACAAGTAAGAACTTCCCCAAGTGGGGAAGTTAAAGCCTGTAGCTTTCTCTTTTACCCAACCCCATTGGGGAATCTACTTAAAAAAGTAAAGGACAAAAAGGAAAAAAGGAATTTAGAGGTGGTCTCATGTTTCCTGCCAAGTATCCTCTGAGTCAGTGTACTTTCCAAAGTTTCAAAATTTTAAAGAAATTTTAGGATAAAATGTAACAAGATTCCTTGTTCTATCTAAACTTCTAAAGTATTCTGAAGTCTTCAAGTGACACTGAGACTGAGACAGATTTGAAGGACACCTGTTCGTTTTTTTTGAATTTTGATGTAATACTTTGTACTTGGTGACAAAATTACAGCTTCTGTTGGTTATGTCAAAAAAACAGACTGACAGACAGACACAAAACTAGAGTTGCTCAGGATCTTTGGACTACGTGCAGTAGCCATAACGTTACGCCACGGTGGCAGGTAGAACAATATATTTTATTCCCCTCTCCCTTTATTACTCTCTCTCTGTCTTTCTATTCATCTCTCTCTCTCTCTCTCTCTCTCTCTCTCTCTCTCTCTCTCTCTCTCTCTCTCTCTCTCTCTCTCTCTCTCTCTCTCTTTATCTTTCTTTTATCTCTCTCTTTCTCTATATACTGTCTTATTGTTCATTATTCATGACAATTTTATTCTTTCTATATTGATTTATGATTAGGTATTGTATTCTTAATCTTCTTCTTTAGTATAATATAATATATGCACAATTGTACATATTATTTATTATATATCACTCTCTTCTTCACTCCTATATTATTCTCGACAAGTGCTCAATTTATTTATCTACTTAATTATGTATTTCTCTTTCTCCTTCTCTTCCATTCATTTTCTCTGTCTTTCTCACATTCTCTCTCCTATTTCTCTCCCTCCTTATTTCTCTCCCTCACTTTCTCTCTACAACACTCTCTCCCTATCACTCTCTCTCACACACTCTCTCTATCTCTCTCTCTCTAACACTCTCTCTCTCTCTCTATCTCTCCCTATCACGCTCTCTCTATTTCTCTCACTCACACTCTCTCACTCAAACTTTCACTCTCTCAAATTCTCTCCATCCTTCTTTTCTCACCCTATTTTTGTACAATTCTTCTCCTCCTCCGTCAGAGATTTTTTTCTTTCTCTCTCCCTCTCTGCTATTCTCCCTATATGATTATTTTGGTATGCGGTACATAATTCTAGCTCCATCGGTTATAAATCGTGAAGTTAGTAGCACCCGATATGTTTCAACCTCTCCTGGGGTTACGGTTGGAGTACAAAATTCGGGGTTTGTTGTTCCTAACAGTACATAATTAGTTCATTATTATGGTAGGGTGGTACTAAATTCTAGTTTCAATGTCGGGTGGCTAGCGTGATGTTAGCATCCGACTTGTTTCAACCTCTCCGGGGGTTAGGGGTTGGGAGTACTAATATTCGGGGTTGTTGTTCTTCATGTACAGATTTGTGCATGTTTTGGGTGGGGGTACTTTGGTAGCGCATTTGGTCGGGGGCGTGCGGGTGGGTGCAGTCGTTGGGGCTTCACCCGAGGGGGGCGGGGGGTGGATCATTTTGGCGGGGGGGCGGGTGCGTTATGGTAGTTGTGGTTGGTGGTGGGGTGGGGGGTCTTTGGGTGGGCTTGGGGGGGGAGTGCAGGATGATAAGCGCGTGTGAGAGGGGGGATGTAGAGCATTGGGGACGATCAGTTGGGGGGAGAAGTGATGAGAAGGAGAGAAGGGAGAAGAGAGAAGAAGAAGAGGAGGACGAAGAAGAGGAAGATGAGTGGAAGAGGTAGAAGGAGAGAGAAGAAGAGGAGGAAGGGGAAGAGGAAGAAGAGTGAGAAGAGGAAGAAGAGAGAGAGAAGAAGAGGAGGAAGGGGAGAGGAAGAAGAGTGAGAAGAGGAGAAGGAGAAGAGGAAGAGAGGAGGGAGGGGAAGGTGAGAAGGAGAAGAAGAAGAAGAAGCAGAGGAGGAAGGGGAGGAGGAAGAAGGTGAGAAGAGGAAGAAGGAGAAGAAGGAGAAGAGGAGGAGGGGAGGAGGAGAAGAGTGAGAGAGGAAGAAGGGAGAAGAAGAGGAGGAGGAAGGGGAGGAGGAAGAAGAGTGAGAAGAGGGGCGGGGAGGATGAAGAGGAGAGAAGAAGAAGAGGAGGAAGGGGAGGAGGAAGAGAGTGGAAGAGGAGAGGAGAGGAGAAGGAGGAGAGGGAAGGGAGAAGAGTGAGCGGGAAGGGAGAAGAAGAAGAGGAGAGAAGAAGAGAAGAAGGAGGAGGAAGAAGAAGAGAAGAAGAGGAGGAGGAGGGAGGAGGAGAAGAGTGAGAAGAGGAAGAAGGAGAAGAAGAAGAGAGGAGGAAGGGGAGAGGAAGAAGAGTGGAAGAGGAGAGGACGAAGAGGAGAAGGAGAAGAAGGAGAGAAGAGGAGGAAGGGGAGGGAGGAGACAGGTGAGAGAGGAGCAGAGAGAAGAAGCAGAAGAGGAGGAAGGGGAGGAGGAGAAGAGTGAGAAGAGGAAGAAGGGAAGAAGAAGAAGAGGAGGAAGGGGAGGAGGAAGGGGAGAGGAAGAAGAGTGAGAAGAGGAAGAGGAGAGAAGAAGAAGAGGAGAAGGAAGAGGAAGAAGGGGAAGAGGGAGAAGGAGAGGAGACGAGGAAGGGAAGAAGGGAGAAGGGAAGAGGAGAAGAGGAAGAAGGAGAGAAGAGAAGAAGAGGAGGAAGGGGAGGAGGAAGAAGAGTGAGAAGAGGAAGAAGGAGAAGAGAAGAAGAGGAGGAAGGGGAGGAGGAGACGAGGTGAGACAGAGGAAGAGGAGAAGAAGAGAAGAGGAGGAAGAAGAGTGAGAAGAGAGGAGAGGGGAGGATGAAGAAGGGAGAAGAAGAAGAGGAGGAGGGGGAGGAGGAAGAGAGTGAGAAGAGGACGAAGGGAGAAGAAGAAAGAGAGAGAGGAGGGAAAGGGGAAGAGGAAGAGAGTGAGAAGAGGAAGAAGGAGAAGAAGAAGAAGAGGAAGAGAGAAGAGGAAGAGGAGAGAAGAAGAAGAGGAGGAAGGGGGAGGAGGAGAAGAGTGAGAGAGGAAGAGGGGGAAGAGAAGAAGAGGAGGACAGGGGAGAGGAGAAGAGTGAGGAGAGGAAGAAGGAGCAAGAGGAAGAAGGGAAGAAGAAGAAGAGGAGGAAGGGGAGGAGGAAGAGAGTGAGAAGAGGAAGACAGAGTGAGACGGGAAGAGAAGGAGACCGGAGAGGGGGTAGCGGAGCGAGAGTGAGGAGAGGAGAAGGAGAAGAGGAGAAGGGAAGCAGAAGACGGAGGAGGGGGGAGAGAGACGAGTGAGACGCAGAGGAGAAGGGAGAGGAAGAAGACGAGACAGAGAGAGGCAGGGGAGACGGCAAGAAGAGTGAGAGCGGAGAGGCGAGAGGAAGAAGGCGAGCAAGACGCGGGAGGAGGGCAGGAGAAGCGTCGTAGCAAGGGCCGGCACAGTAGCGACAGGACGGCACTGGGACGTGACCGACCGGCAGCCAGTGAAGCGGTAGCCTCGGCGGAGGCCGAAGATTGTCGACTCTCTGACGCACTAGGATGCGACGGAGCCTACTCGCGGCAGCGTCCTGCCACGTGCGTCTTCTTCTCCTCTAGGCCGCTACTTCCTGCTCCTCCTCCCTCTTCTTCCTTTTCTTCTTCCTCCTCTATTCCTCTTCCTCCTTCTCCTCCTCCTCTCTTCTTCTTTTCTCTTCCTCCTCTATCTCCTCATCCTCCTTCTCCTTCCTCCTTCTCTCTCCTCTCTTTCCTTTTCTTCCTCCTCTATCTCTCTTCCTCTCCTCTCTCTTCTCTTTTTTCTCTTCCTCCTCTATTTCTCTCCTCTTCTCCTTTTCTTCTTCCTCCTCTATCTCCTCTTCCTCCTTCTTCCTCCTCTATCTCCTCTTCTCCTTTCTCCTCTTCCTCCTCTTCTTCCTTCTTCCTCCTCTATCTCCTCATCCTCCTTCTCCTCTTCCCTTCCTCCTCCTCCTTTCTTCCTTTTCTTCTTCCTCCTCTATCTCCTCTTCCTCCTCCTTCTCCTCCTTCTCTTTTTTCTCTTCCTCCTCTATCTTCTCTTCCTCCTTCTCCTCTTCCTCCTTCTCCTCCTCCTCATCTTCTTCCTTTTCTTCTTCCTCCTCTATCTCCTCTTCCTCCTCCTTCTCCTCCTTCTCTTTTTTCTCTTCCTCCTCTATCTTCTCTTCCTCCTTCTCCTCCTCCTCCTCTTCTTCCTTTTCTTCTTCCTCCTCTATCTCCTCTTCCTCCTTCTCCTCCTCCTCCTCTTCTTCCTTTTCTTCTTCCTCCTCTATCTCCTCTTCCTCCTCCTTCTCCTCCTTCTCTTTTTCCTATTCCTCCTCTATCTCCTCCTTCTCCTCTTCCTCCTCTTCTTCCTCCTCCTCCTCCTCCTCCTCTATCTCGTATGTTCTCTCATCTTCTTTTCAATTTCATCCAGAACACACAACAACTCTCGATTCAAATTCTCACATCAAGAGAAAAGAATGCAGCGAGGGGAGAGAATATGGAGGGAGGGAGAGAGAGGAAGAAAAAGAGGAGAGAAGGGAGGAAAGAAGGGCGTACATGGAGAGAAGGAGAAAGAGAGGAATGAAGGGGATTAAAAAGAAGAGGAAAAGGGGAGAGAAGAGAAAAGGAGGAAGAAAGAAAAATCACTGAATATTTTTTATGTCGAAATAAAAATGTGACCCTTAGGAAATGATTGGAGAAAAAAGGGTTAGAGAGAGTGAGAGAGAGCGAGAGAGAGAGAGTGGTAGAAATAGAGGGAGAGAAATATAAATAGAAAGATTTCCATTTCCTGAAATTCCCTGCTGTTTTACTTCCGAGCTGTGTTCTAGAGATATCGGAACTATTATTATTATTTCATTCTTATGATGAAAATTAAAATACAAAATTTAGAACTATTATGAACAATAAAAAAAAGATAAACAAGAGATATAGATACAAATATATTTAATAATAATAAAATATTATTATAATGAAATGCTTTATTAGATACAAAGACATATTATATTATGTTACAATACAAATAATAATAATAATAATAATATCGCCTTATTTATACTGCCCGATTAGGACTATAAAGTCCCATTATTCCAGTAGTAAGCCCAAGACATATTATTATGTGGTAAAAATCCCAAATGGGAGGATAACATGTCATGTCCCGGCTGGGTTTCGAACCCACGACCTCTGGAATCATTGGATTCACAGAGTGCCGCCTTTACCACTGAGCTACCGGGACAAATAATAAAATTAATATAAAAAATGGAAACAATATAAACAATAAAATGGAAAGAAATAGATAAATACATAATTCTCGTATGTCCTAACTAAAGGGCGCGATTATTGCCTATGGCAATCTTTTCCACCCCCTTATTGAGTTCGGTTCGAGTGCCGAGAACAGCAAAAACAATTTGAGGCAAATTTGAGTGATTTTTTAATTATGATCGTTAATCTGAAGTGAAAGAAATCTCAGAATTTGCAAACATAGGTAAACTTATAAAGGTACAAAGAAAAATTTTGCACCTCAGTAGCTTGATCGATAAGGCCGCGGACTTGTAACCTGGAGGTCCGTGGTTCAAGTTCCGGTTTCAGCGTAGATTTAGTAAAGCGAGTTTGAGTAGATAACGTAGTTCATTGCACAAGTATGATAACTTTTAATTTTTAAAATATTATAAGAGACACCGTACAAACTAGGATTTTAGAGCCAGGGGAAAATAATATGTAGGTCTTAATAATAAATAAATAAAATGTGTTTCTTTGTGTTATTATATCACAATTTTAGTGGGCAGTATCATAGGACTTTTCCACATATCTTTGTTCTTCTAATATCTTATTTTTGCCTATAATTTCACCACTATTCGCTGCTTACTGCTCACATTAAAGCAGCTACTCATTTTTCCTCAGTGGACCCCGGACACCCCAGTAGAGAGTAGAAAAAATCCTGCCCCGCCGGGGATCGAACCTGGTCACCATGCGTGCAATGCCTAGCGCGCTAACTCACTCTGCCAAGGTGACTACTTTTTTATTTAAAACTTAATATAATAAAATAACTTAAAAATAAAGAAAAAACTTGAAAATAGTGTTTGAAAGTAAGTATAAGCGATCAGAAACAATTTTTCTTTTAACAATTAACTCATTTCTTCCCTTGATATTTAATTTCTAATCGTTTCTTTAATTACTTTTTCAGACGGGTCATTCATATTATTATGTCAAAACCATTTGTCAAAAAAAAAAAAAAATAACTGGGATTTTGCAGCCAGGAGAAATGTACTCATAATAATAGTCCGGCACGCATTGTGCTACATAAAACGAAAAAAAAACGAGGAAGTGTTTTGTCACAAACAAGCAGGGCATTTTTTTTTTCCTCGTTGCATATTTCAATCAGAGGTCAAAATAATGAATCCCCAAGTCCAGGAGGACACTGTCAGAGCTCAGAGTAGGACATCAGATAAAAATTACCAATTCATATTTTTTTTTATGTTTTTTCTAGAGTACAAGTTGTTTTTTTTCTCGTGAGTGAGTTGATACAGGGTGGATCGAGATATTTATTTTATAGAAATTAAAGTTGTTTGTTTTGTTGTTGTTGTTGTTGTTGTTGTTTTATGTTTATCAAATTGCATTGTTCTCTTCTCTTTCTTTCTGTTTATACTGATTAAAATAGAGTGGTTAGTTGATGGCATGGATGAACTATTACCTGCTGATGCTAAGAGCAAATAAGCTCGAAACAGCTATCCAGGTATGTTTTGATATTCATGTACATCTAGTACCACTTCTCACTTTTCTGTTTATACTGATATACTGATTGTTATCACAAATTCATAATATATTATAAGTAGACTGTATTAATGAAATTAAAGACAGGAGGTACAGAAAATTTAGATAGGGAAAGTTTTCTCTTATAAAGAGGTTATTTTGACTTATAGAAAGGTGACTATTTTCTGGAATTACAAATATTTTACAAATTAGAGAAAAAAATCCAGTTAAAACTTACCCCTCTATAAGGTGAAACTTACTTTTTTTTATCAGAGAACATAACCCCTTTATAAGAGAGTATGGATAGAAGAGTTTGGTTGTGTAGATTATAGAAAAAAAAAGAGAAAAATGCAGGCGCTGCCGGTGCTTAGGAACTGCAACACACCCATTAGAGCAAAAAGATGAAGAGAGAATTTTCTCAAGTCCTAGTGAAAATGATCACATACTAGAAAAATTAATGCTTAATTGTTTGCATGTACATAGGAAAAAAACTTAAACTCCTTCAATACTGGAAGAGCGACTCTATAAATCCCATTTTGGTCCGGTTTATGTAGCAGCCCCCAAAAACATTTTCCCACCGGCCGCGCCTGTAAAAATCGCAAAAAAAATATATATTGAAAAACAGCTTCTCACCTGGAGTTTTGACCACTGGATGCGGCCAATACAACGGGCCGAATTCCGCCACGCTAGTTTGGCCCCAAACACGAGTTCGGTCTCCGTTAGGTCGTAGGTGCCGGTTTGGGTCACTTCCCTCTGTACTTGTTCCCAGCGGGCGAGGTGGGCAGGACTGTCGGACCTGAAACATAGAGGGGTGCGAGATTGGTCAATTCTCCTGGGAAAAAATACATAGAATTACAGTAGTATACAGATACATTTTTTTATATTTTTGTTTCCTATATAAGTATGTAAGTCCGGCTGGGGGACTATAAAGAGGGAGTACACCAGCATTGGCTTGGTTTTGGGGGCCCTTGACAATTATTAGCCTCCTATAAAGACAGTGGTAGAATTGATGAGTCATTCCTCCACTGTCTGGCTACCATCGTTCACGATGACGCCACCCTTTGATGATGATGATTCTATAATATCCTATAATAATCTACATTCCATATTATTATTATTATTAATATGAAACACTTTATTAGATATACAGGGTGGGGCAAAAGTCTGGAAACCCCTGAATAACTTTCGAATGGCTTCTTCGGTAAAATTAAAATTTTGTAAGGTAAACCTGGCTAATAAAACCTTCTTTTAGAGTGGGGTCGATTTTTGTTACCGGCCCCCATGTTGGGGCCAGGGGGGCCAACTTCATTTTTTTAAATACGAACCCCCACCTTGCGATACATTTTTGGAAAGGTCTTGAAATAAGAAATACATTGGTGCAGATTTTATTTTTTTAATATTAACTGTTTGCAAATGGCGTCCAACTTTGTGTATGCAGTAAAGTCTGGAAACCCCTGAATATCTTTTGAAAGGGCTTTATCAGTAAATTTAAAATTCTGCACGGTAAGTCGGGGTAATTAGACCTTTCCAAAAATGTATCGCAAGGTGGGGTTTCATATTTCAAAAAATGAAGTAGGCCTCCCTGGCCCCGACATGGGGGCCGGTAAAAAAAAAATCGGTCCCATTCTAATATAAGGTCTAATTACCAAGGATTACCGTGCACAATTTTCAATTTACTGAGAAAGCCCTTTCAAAAGATATTCAGGGGTTTCCAGACTTTACTGCATACACAAAGTTGGACGCCATTTGCAAACAGTTAATATTAACAAAAAAAAAAAAAAAATTGCACCAATGTATTTCTTATTTAAAGACCTTTTCAAAAATGTATCGCAAGGTGGGGGTTCGTATTTAAAAAAATGAAGTTGGCCCCCCTGGCCCCGACATGGGGGCCGGTAACAAAAATCGACCCCACTCTAAAAGAAGGTCTTATTAGCCCAGTTTACCATACAAAATTCTAATTTTACCGAAGAAGCCATTTGAAAGTTATTCAGGGGTTTCCAGACTTTTGCCCCACCCTGTATACAGTATGTCTCAGAAGTCCTAGCGGAGGCCCTGTAACTTTTGAACGGCTTGGAATTTTGAAATTCTGTTTTTTTCTAGACATAGAAAAAGGCCCATGGCAAATCTGATGGTGATGTTAAAATTCAGGTTCGACACCCGGAAGTGACATTTTTTGATAAAAAATGGCCATTTCTCTCGAAATTTAAATGAGAAGGTATACTTTGGGTTTCATGCTATCAATCTACCGGCCATACCAGGTAATTATACAAAGTTTCATTTTTCTGCCACAATTAGGGGCGGAGGTATGGAGGCTGAAAGTTGAAAAATCAGGTACCTCACTGATAGACCATATAGGACCTATTGCACTAAAAATTGGTTTTAAAAGGATAGAAGAAGTGTATTTTAAGTAACAAAACAATGAAAACACCAATATCTGTATCACCATTCAATCAGTGGCGGAGTAAAAAAATAAGCAGATTGTGATTTTTTTCCAACTTGAAGCTTCGGTCTCCAAGTTGGTAGTCGACAACACTACATTGCACTGACCTTTCATCAGCGATGGAAATTAATATTTTTTTGTTTTTTTTTATATTAAATTTATTTAAAATTGTTTTTAAATTTTATTTTTCTGGCCATCATTTTCTTGTGTTTCTTTTGATAATAATAATGAAGTTCTTACTCGTATTTACATTTAGCATAGTTTTTCTTCTCACTATGACAATTCTTAAGAGTCGAACCGGATTCATACGGAAACATGCATTATTAATAAAATTAATGAAATAGTACTTATTGATATTTTTTTATTAAGTCAACGAACTCAGAAGCTTGCAAAATGAAAAGTAATACTTTCCTACTTCATTACCTACCTACATGGTAAATATTTTAGTTGTGATATTTGTGCAGTAGATAATCTCGAAATCATAATCTTCAACATAATGATTTTTTACTCCGACACTGATTGAAGGGTGATACATATTAGCGTTTTCATTGTTTTGGTGCTAAAAAGAACGATTTCAAAAAACATTTTAGGAGCAATAGATCCCACATTGCCAATCAATGCGGTATCTGATTTTTCAACTTTCAGCCTCCATACCTCCGCCCCTGATTGTGGCAGAAAAATGAAACTTTGTATAATTACCTGTTATGGCCGGTAGATTGATAGTATGAAACCCAAAGTATACCTTCTCATTTAAATTTCGAGAGAAATGGCCATTTTTTATCAAAAAAATGTCACTTCCGGGTGTCGAACCTGAATTTTAACATCACCATCAGATTGGCCATGGGCCTTTTCCTATGTCTAGAAAAAAACAGAATTTCAAAATTCCTAGCCATTCAAAAGTTACAGGGCCTCCGCTAGGACTTCTGAGACATACTGTATAAGATGACATAAAATATGTACAGTAAAAATAATTACTATAACAATGAAAAAAAGGAAACAATATGAACAATAAAAAGGAAAAAGAATAGAAAAATATATGTCAACATAAATTTGTCCTAACTATCGGGCGGGGTTAGTGCCTAAGGCAATCTCTTCCACCCAACCTTTATAATATTCTACAGAGAAAGCCACAGGCTTTAACCTCGCCTCCTGGTTCACTTCATATTCTATTGTGTTATTTTTATTTTCATGTCCAATGTTGCAGAATATATCATATAGTTTACCAATGAAATTTTAAATAATAATAATACAGGTTGAATAAATGCATAATAATTATGCATTTATTCAACCTGTTGTTGTAGGTACACTTAATCTTGAACCTCAACTTATTGCAATAATTACTTCTGTGCAATATTGGATCTAATCCAAGATCTTAACTTGCTGTTGTCCAATTTACCCCAGTTATGTGATGGAGAACTGTTGGATTTAATCCAAGTTAATAACAGGGGTGTTTTCTATGCTTTTCATAACATGGATTATACATGGATGTATTGGATGGGGATGTTATGAATCTGTTACCTAAATTACAGAGGGTTGTTTCTTCTTAACCTCTTAACCATTGGTTGGGTTGAAGAAATTTGGTTATTTATTAATTTACTTAATCTTCAAACTATTTTATCATTTATTTATATTTCCTTAGTTTTATACTGAAAATATTCTACTTTGTCTTCCTAAAAAGGATTTACATATAACTATAATAACAATAATATATAATAACAATAACTATTGATTAGAAAAATAGAGATATTATTTATAATAATAATAACTCTTTAGTGGAAGGTTACCGAGGTTAATGCTCAAAGCATTTTCTACCTTACATAACCCTTAGAGTCTTTATTATTATGTGGCCATAACTAGATGGGATTATTATGTGGCACTGGGTGGCATTCGCACCAACGGATCCCTACGCTACCTGGATTACCAGACTAGCGCTTTAACCACTTGACCCCCAGTGCACATTATTTGTTGGAATGAGATGTTTAAAATATGAAATACATCGGAATTTTTTCTCTTATATCCAGGTTTCTCTTATAGAAACGTTTTCTTCTCTTATAACAAGGTTTCTCTTATAGAGAGGTAAATGTGACTTGGAAATAATCGTTCTCTTAATTCCAGGTTCAACCGAAGAGAGAGAGAAAGAGAGAGAGAGAGAGAGAGAGAGAGAGAATGATAAGAGATGAGAGATATATTACGATAATTTTCAGAAAACATTTACCTCACCAAAGGATAATAAATTCATAGAAGAGGTACCTACTAATAATAGGTAATAATAATAGATTTTTTAGAAAATTGGAGAGGTACTGATAATAATAAAAATTGAGCTTATGAAATAGGAAGAAACAGATCAGAATTTCAACTTTTATCTTTTTTTTTGCACTAAAGCTGGATATATTTCTCATTATCCTTCAATTTAGCACGTATCCTTTAATGTGGTCAGAAAGAAAGACTTCAAAAGGTTAAAATAACTTTACATTATAACGGCCAGAAGTGCTTCAGGAACTTCACAGTAGAGGCATCTGACCCATGTAGGTTCGTAGGATAATAAAACAGTCCAGATATTCTATAGTCTATTACGCTATTCTATAGTCAAGTGAAGCGAGGATGAGGGAGTGAAAGAGTTAATGATTGAAACCTGATAGTCACGTGGAGGATGGAAATGAAGAGCCCTAGAAAAGAGAGATGGAAATAAAAGCGACAAAAAGGAAAAAAAAAAACAGAAGAAAGAAGAGAGAAGGATAAAATAGAAACTGATAAAAATAGGGAAAAAGAGAAATCGAGAGAGAAAGAGTGACATAGAAAAAAAGAGAAGGAGAGAAAAAAGAGAGGCGGAGAGAGAAAGATAAGAAAGAAACTGATAAAAATAGGGGAAAGAGAAATCCAGAGAGAGAGAGAGAGAGAGAGAGATAGAAAAAGAGTAGGCGAGAAAAAAGAGAGGCGGAGAGAGAAGGATAAGAGGGAGACTGATAAACATAGGGAAAAAAGGAAATAGAGAGAGAAAAAGGGTCAAAGAAAAAGGAAAAAAAAAGAAGAGAGAGAGAGAGAGAGAGAGAGAAAGAGGACATTTCTCATTTGAGGGATAGGGGCATTTTTATACGAATTCAAGTACTTGTCTCAGGAAATTGTACATCAAGTAAAATTGTATGTACCTACATTTGTTGTAAAATATACATCTATAAAAAATGTTAAAAAAATACTTGTCTCAATATTTGAATTGAATTTACTCTGGATGTACAATGTGAGGAATTTAAAATAAATTACAAATTACAATACTTTGTTTATAGTAGTCACTGTGGCTGAGTGGGTTAGTGCACGCACGGTAGCCGGGGTTCGATCCCCAAAGGGGCACAAATTTTCTTCTCTGTAGAAATTTTCCTCTCGGTAGTGAGCTCGAAGAAATATTTTACCTTTGAAATATACGTTTAGTAGTGACTATATGAAAAGACTACTTAGATACTCTGTACTTGGATATCTGAAATCAACTCATAGCTCGTGAGGAAAAATGAGTAGTTACTTGTATAATATGTATACATGGCTTCCATAAAGTCTCACCCAGGCCGGGGTTTCTCAAAAATGATTCAAAGTATCAAAAAATGCAAAAACCTGTATTCCTTTTTTTTGGGATTAATTTTCAGCAAAAAAAAGGACTTGAATGGGTGAACATTCAAATTCTTAATCAAAATATACCAATTGAAATATAAAAATAGAAACTTGAATTTCAAACTTTTGATTTTTTTATATAAATAATAGATGCGTAGGTAATTTTCACCTAAGCTACTAATGCAATCTCCATTATTATTAAATTATTTATTAACAGGACATATTACCTATGCACAAACAAATATAAAAATTAAATACAAAATTGACAACAACAATTATTGTTTGTAATTAATTTACAAAAAAATAAACATGGGATAAATGGGTTAATCCCGTTAATATGTTAAAATAAAATAAAAACAATATGAACAAGAAAAAAATAAACAACATAGATAAAATATATACAAATGTCCTAACTAAAAGGCGGGGTTATTGCCTATGGCAATCTCTTCCACCCAACTCCATGGTAGAAGAGGGGAGAAAATTATGTAGACAGACATATAAATTGCATGGATTAATTTGTAAACTGTGGGCTCATACTGCTCATAGAATCGAATAAATTGTGCACAGCTGGAGAAGGGCCGGAATATAGTATTTCCAGTCTTTTACCCTATTATTTGCTGTAAATTTTGCTGTAACCCCCACCCTAAATTACTACAGGTATCTATTTCCCTAACCTGATGGAGATATCGTACATAAAGCTATGCGTACGTACATCTTTAGTATACCTAGCTAAACAAGGTATATCTACCAGTATGTGTATCAAGAGTTCAATACTACAATGTCTAAATCTACGCTGAAACCGGGACTCGAACCACCGACCTCCAGGTTACCGACCTCCAGGACAAGTCCGTCGCCTTATCGATCAAGCTACTGAGGTCTGTCCTAAGACCTAAAGTATAAACTATAATATCTATTGTTATGTTTAAAATACTCTTCTTTTTCTTATTTCTGTCAATTTCTTTCTCTCGTTCTTTCCTCTCCCTCTCTCTCTATCTCTCCCTATCTCTCCCTCTATCTCTTTCTCTCTCTCTCTCTCACCCTCTCTCTCTCTCTCCCTCTCTCTCTTTCTCTCCCTCTCTCTCTCTCTCTCTCCCCTCTCTCTCTCTCTTTCTCTCTCTCTCTTTCTCTCTCTCTCTCTCTTTCACGTTATTCTTTACTCCTCCTCCTCCTCCTTCTATTGTACCTCCATGTAATTCGATGAATATCGTTGTTGCATTGATTAACATTTCAGATTGTACCACTATTATAGGTCAAGGCAGGATTCAATTACTGGGACTCAATCTATCCCGAGTTTATCTCCTAAATCTATCGTTTTCCTGCAAACTTTACAAATTAATCCATGCAATTTATGCAAGTAAGAGAGGATTAGAAAAAGGGAGAGGTAGAAGATGATAGAAGGAGATAGCAGAAATATGACTATGTTATCTTCTTAATTTTTATTTATATTTATTAATTTATTTAGAAACTTTTTATTGGTAGAACATATATACAGACAAATAATGTTAAAAATTAACATTATTTGAGGCATCAGAGGCACGCTTCCTTTCGGTAGTGAGTTTGAAAAAAAAAATTTACCTTATAAATTTTTATGGATGTCGAGAAAAGTTATATTTGTGTTCATCAATTATCACAACTACTCAAACTCGCTTTACTAAATCCACGCTGAAACTGGGACTTGAACTACCGACCTCTAGTCTACGTTACAAGTCCGCCACTATATAGATCAAGCTACTAAAGTTGGTCTTAGGTATACAGTATGTTTCAGAAAAGGTGGCCACCCCCTCGTAACTTTTGAACGCAACGGAATTTTTCAATTCTGTAAAGTCCTAAGTATAGGAAGTGCCCTATGGCCCATCCTGTGGTCATATTTATTTTTATTTTTTCCGGCTTTTAGGCCATATTTTTTCATTTTTCTCGCGAATTTTAAATGGAATGCTATATTTTTTATTCCTGTTATTTAAAGTCCAAGTTAGGCTGAGTATAATGAGCTTTTAAAATTTTCGAAAACCTTATCAAGGGCGGAACTAGTAGGGTGCAAGGTTCAAAACTGTTACACGCTGTATTTCAGCGTTAAATAGATTTTTTAGTACTCTTTTTATTTTCATAGGTTCAAAATATTGTTTTACACCATACGAAATCAAAAAAATATTCTTGTTTACATCTAATCAGGGTCATAGTAAGGTTTTTGTAAAAGTACTTTTTTTCTCTCGTCAATTTTTCCGTAAATTAATGGTGTTCTCGAAATTGGCATTTTTAGAGGTGAAAGTCTGCAGTGACATATGTTTTTTATGCTTCAGATCGAAAGAAAACTTAACGGAGAAGCGATTAAGATCATAAAAAAAGCCATTTAACCTGCTAGTTTTTTCACGACAGTGTCCGGAAAAGTGGTTGAATTTCGAAATTATTCGATTTTTTTGTTGAGGAAACACAATTGGCATAGAAAATAAATAATACCTAATAAGGGAATAATACTTCAATAAACATAACTAAATGCGAATATAAATGAAGATTATTTCTTCTAAATCAGAGCCGGATACATTTTTTTTTCTCTCTCTCTTCTCCTCTTTAAAATAATTGAATTGGTTTAATTTTCACCCTCAAGAGTTTGGTACTTGACCTGGTATTTTTTCTTCTTAAATTTCGAGATAATTAGATCTTTGTTGTTGAGGAGAAAACACATTTTTTTTTTAAAAAAACAAAAGAAAACTAGTTTTTCCATACTGAGTCCGGTGAAATGTGTAAATTACGAAATTACTGGGTTTTTTTGGGATACACCATTGGTATACAAAATAAATAATACCTTATGAGAGAATTAATCTTCACTAAACATAAATACAAACGAAATTAAATAAAAAAAATCTTCTGAAAAAAATCTTTCTTAAAAAAAGAGAGTTTGGTAATCAACTTGGAAAAATGGCCCTTTATTTGTGAACCTGGTATTCATTACTAGCAACACCAGTATGATTTTTTTTTTTTAATTTGGGTTTAATATCGCGTTTCAACTGCATGGTCATATCATAACGGGGGTGTTACCCTCCATTAGCAAGAAACTCACGAACCTGCTAAACACATTTATCTCACCCAGCCTGGGTTAGGCCGGAATGCCAGCATCACAAAGTCTTCACCTCGCTGGACGTTGCTTAACTTCGGTGATCCTACAAAAATCGTTGCATTCAAAGCGTCATCGGACTGATTGACAAAATGATTGACAATGTGTTTCTACAGACTTTACCAACTTACCAACTAAAATTGTGTCAAGAGGGGACCCCTAGGCCGACTTTAGAAGCAGCATTATCCGATAATTATTTTTGATACAACTTGAACTTTGAAAAGTGAAAAAAGAGAGAGAAAAAAAATAAAAAAATATCCGGCACTGATTTAGAAGAAATAATCTTCATTTATATTCGCATTTAGTTATGTTTATTGAAGTATTATTCCCTTATTAAGTATTATTTATTTTCTATGCCAATTGTGTTTCCTCAACAAAAAAATCGAATAATTTCGAAATTCACCCACTTTTCCGGACACTGTCGTGAAAAAACTAGCAGGTTAAATGGCTTTTTTTATGATCTTAATCGCTTTTTCCGTTAAGTTTTCTTTCGATTTGAAGCATAAAAAACATATGTCACTGCAGACTTTCACCTCTAAAAATGCCAATTTCGAGAACACCATTAATTTACGGAAAAATTGACGAGAGAAAAAAAGTACTTTTACAAAAACTTTACTATGACCCTGATTAGATGTAAACAAGAATATTTTTTTGATTTCATATGGTGTAAAACAATATTTTGAACCTATGAAAATAAAAAGAGTACTAAAAAATCTATTTAACGCTGAAATACAGCGTGTAACAGTTTTGAAACTTGCATGTATACAGTATGAAAAAAGCTCCGCCCCTGATAAGGTTTTCGAAAATTTTAAAATCTCATTATACTCAGCCTAACTTGGACTTTAATTAACAGGAATAAAAAATATAGCATTCCATTTAAAATTCGCGAGAAAAATGAAAAAATATGGCCTAAAAGCCGGAAGGGCCGACCGGGGCCAAAAATAAATATGACCACAGGATGGGCCATAGGGCACTTCCTATACTTAGAACTTTACAGAATTGAAAAATTCCGTCGCGTTCAAAAGTTACGAGGGGGTGGCCACCTTTTCTGAAACATACTGTATAGGAACAAGAGGAAGATGAAAATATTTACAAAATATTTAGGTAATAAAGAGACAAAACATAATATATGTCTGTTCATTCCTCTCTCTCTCTCTCTCTCTCTGTTTCTCTCTCACACCTTTTCTCCCTCTCAAAATAATCACAAGAGCAATAAAGAGACAAAACACAGTATGGACTTATTCCTCTCACTCCTCTCCTACTTTCTTTTCTCTTATTCTCCTCCTCGCTGTTTTTCCTCCCTCTCTCGCTCTCCTCTCTATTTTTCTCTTTACTTCATCCTCTCTCCCCCTCTCAATAATCGTCAATTAGCAATAAAGAGACAAACCATACTAAATAAAATATGTCTGTTCATTTCTCTCTCTCTCTCTCTCTCTCTCACTCACTCTTTTTTCCTCTTCTCTTCGTCCTCTTTTTCCCCCTCTCTATAATCATCAGTAGCAATAAAGAGAAACAAAACATATTGTTCATTTTTCATCTCCTCTCACCCCTTTCCTTTCTCTTTGTCTCCTACTTTTTCTCCTCCCTCTCTTTCTCTTCTATCCTCTTTTCCTCGCTCCCCTCCCAATAATCTCAATAGCAATAAAGAGACAAAAATATATTTATTCATTTTTTCTTTCCTCTCTCCCTTTCCTTTCTTTTTTTTCTTCTTTTTCCTCATCTTCTCTCCCCCTCTCAATTATCATCGAGAGCAATACAGAGACAAAACACATGTCTGTCTTTTCTCTCCTCTCCTCTCCTCTTTCTCCTCTACCTTTCCTTTTCTTTTGTCCTACCCTCTCATCTCTTTTTCTCTCTCTTTCCTTCCTGTCCTTCATCTCTTTCTCCCCCTCTCAATAATCATCAAAGCAATAAAAAGATAAAACACATGTCTGTTTCTTTCCCTCTCAATCCTCTCCCTATCTTTTTCTCCTTTCTCTTCATCTCTTTCTCTCCTCATCCTGTTTTTTTTCTCTCATCTCTCCCATTTTCCTTTTCACTCTTCTCCTCCTCTCTTCCTCCTCTCCTCCCCAATAATAAGAAGAAGAATAACAGGCAAAATACATTTCTGTTTATTCCTCTCACTCTCTCTCCCTACCACCCTTTCTCTTATTCTCCCTCTCTCTACGTCCCTCTTGTTCTCTCTCTTTTCTTTTTCTTCATCCTCTCTTCTCCTCCCAATGATAATGAATAGGAATAACAGACAAAACACAAGTCTGTCATTCCTCTCTCGACTTAAATGATGCGTTTGATCCTCTCAATTCAAAAGCTTTATTTAAACAACATTCATTCTATGGTGTGTATGTTATATTGAAGGTAGCTACATGTTACTTTCGAGAAATTTCTAATATTAGAAATCGGAAGTATTGTGTTAGTTTTTCTAAATAATTTTTATTCCGATTTCAATTTTCTTCATAGTTCTGGACGTTTCGTAACCTCCTGAGCAACTTTGGATTGTGTCTGTCTGTCGGTTAAAAACATTCCTTGTAACATTAATATTTTTTTATTTTTATTTTCAACAATATTTAAATGTATCTATCAAATTATTGGTCATCAAACATTTGAAGGGGATTTCCTGATGGAAAAGTCCCAAGAATGCAGCCTGCATTGCCTCTTTGCTTGTAACGCGCAAATCTCAGAAACTACTGAATGGATTTCAACGAAATTTTGTACACATATAGGAAACATTCTGCGGATGGTCCCATTTTAAATTCATCAACTTCACACTAGCGGTTCTTGGTGATAGTGACTATGCACCTGTACATGTGTACATTATATATGTAGGTACATTTTGTAAGGTTGTAAAATTCATACTCCAATAGTTAATATTTCTACACATGCTATTCATTTTACCTCCATTACTTAATAGATTCATTCAGAACAGTTCAGTTGGAAACAAAGCTCATAGTTCATTGCATAGCACAAGTTCCATTAAATTCACATATACCTTTCTATTGATTATTTTAAATAACATACCAATCTAATTAATGAAAGCATAAAAAAATGTTAACATATATTATGTGTTAGTCATTTTCTCTATGTCACAATACCTCACTGTGAGTTTCACAGTGTTAGATTTCAACCAATCACGGCCCACTATAGCCTGACTCCAGTGATAGTGTCGTACACTGTACAGAGTGTACAGCCGTATTTATGAACAGAAAACGCTGTCTGAGCAATGTCTCAAGCATGATTTCCTTAAATATTATTGACCAGTACCTTGCTTAAGACATTGCTGAAACCAAATTCTCTGTTCATAAATACGGCTGTTAGTGTTCACGAAGATTAAATTGAATCCTTCTCCATAATACGACCCTATAACAGACATTTAAAGGGACAGTCTGGCTTGAATTTAATCCTGATCTATAATGGCTTGAATTCAATCCCGACCCCAAGACTAGGAAAGAGGTAAAAAAAAATTCCATGATCAATTCCATCTTCATACTTCCTCGTGATTGATTCACATTGTCTATTGTTATACACGTAGCTATTTTGCGATTTTATACTAAAACACTCATTCATTTGCATCTCCAAAACTGCTCATCCGATTTTCAATACTTCATTCTTCTAAAACTTCCGATTTCTGCTCTCAGAAATTTCTCGGAAGTAATAGCATAAGAATTTCAATAAAAGAACAAAAGAGTCAATCAAATTTCGGCCATGTCCTAAATTCCTGAAAACGCCATATCCAATAGAGGAAGGAAAAGAGGTCAGACTGAAGAACTCATTTTACACTCGGGCACATAAATGTGCGAAAAAATCGTCTTTAACGACTGCTGGGCAGATAGTGCGCGTAAAACCGTTACATAAAAAAACGGTTACACAAAAAAAAACCGTTATAGAAAAAAACTGTTACATTGAAAGTAGTAAACTAAAATTTTACGACGGCTTTTTCGACCCTTGGCACAAATTGTTATTTCTTTATTATGTTTTCTGTCTCTCTCTCCCCCATATCTTTCTCTCTCTTCCTTTCTTATCTTCCTTCCATTTAAGTCTTTCCATTTTCCCTGTCTCTTTCTCTTTTTTCTCTTTGCCTTTTTGTTTCTCTTTTTATTTCTCTTTCTCTATATCTATCTCTAAATAATGCCATACAATCTACATACATAATTAAGTGTTACATTCAGTTAAATTTGTAGGCTAGTACTTTGAACGTCTCGCCTATTCCTTACTCCAATTTTGACGTTCATTCCATCAAACACTCGAAATAAAAGTGATTGTAGTCAATACTCCTCCATTTCTTTCTCTCTCTATTTCTCCCTATTTTATTCACTCATTCATCTCCCATTTTTCTCTCTCTCTCCCCTTTCAGTTTCTTTGTCCAAATCATTTCTCTACCTCTACTTCTTCTTTTACTCTGTCTTATCCTGCTCAAGCAGGGTCGACGTTGTTCAACCTCATGGTTGAGGTTGGTTCGTTTTGGCACTTTTTTTACGGCTGGATGCCCTCGCTAACGCCAACGATTCTATTTGGTTTAACGTCCTGGATTAGGACGGGGTTATTACCCTCCATTCGCTGGAAATCATGCCAGCTGCCCACATTAACCTCACCCAGCCTGGGTAGGGCCGGAGATGGTAGCCTCACATGAACGGAGGGAACAGAATTTTCTGTGTGAAAAGTCTGCTCCGACCGGGGATCGAATTCAAGATCCTTGGACTACGGGCAGTAGTCACAACCGTTACGCCACGGAGGCTGGCGTTTCTCTTTACCTCTACTATCTACTTATTTATATCTACCTCTACTATCTCCAGAATATTGAGACTATTTTCTATCTCTCCAACTCCTCTTCCCTTCTTGTGACTTCTTTCTCTTTCATTTCTTCTACATCTTCAATTTTTCTTCGTTATTTATCTACCTCTACTAAGAATATTGAGACTATTTTCTTTCTCTCCAACTCCTCTTCCCTTCTTGTGACTTCTTTCTCTTTCATGTCTTCTACATCTTCAATTTTTTCTTCGTTTTCATCTTCATATTTTCCTAATTTTCGTCTATGTACTCCTGTTTGTTTTTCTTTGTGTTTTCTTTACATACCTTGTCTTCTTCTGTTTCATTTTCATCTTTCTTTTCTATCTTATTTTTTCTATATTTTTTTTTATCTTTTATATTGTATATACCTATATATATATATATATATTTTTTTTTTTTGAACTTTTTCTTCTTTACACTTTTTTAAACTCCCTTTTGTTTTCTTTCCTAATTCTTCTATTTTATGATTTATTTGTCATTATTTTTAACAGGTTCCTTTTTTTCTTTGGTACATTTATTTTCTTTTACTCTTCTTCACTCCCAATATCAATTTTTTTTACACTATTTCTCTTCATTCTATCACGTTCTTTCCTCCTCTCTCCTTTCATTCTTTCAATTGTCTTCCCTGTATCTCTTTTTTTATGCTTCATCGTCTCTTGTTTGCTCATTTTTCTCGTCAATTGCTCCTTTGGGAGTTCAAAAAAAGAGAAAAACAGAATCGTCTTCGCGCAAAATACACTCCAGAATTTATCGAATAATAATAATAATAACAGTGATGTTTTAGTTGATAGTAATGCTATCTTGATACTATTAACAATACTAGTCAAAACAATTCGATTCGGTTGTGTCATTTGTTTTAAGAGCTGTCTTTATTGTGCCAGTTTCTTCAATTTTTTACCCTCTCCCCATATTTCTCTCATTGTAGGATGGTGTATCTCTCTCTCTCTCTCTCTCTCTCTCTCTCTCTTCTCTCTTCTCTCTCTCTCTCTACTTCCTAGATTCTCACTGTCTCTCTTCCAGCTTTCTCTCTTTCTCTTCAAACGTTTTCCCAGAGCTGACAGTTTTTTTCTTTCAGGGTAGTTTTTTGTGTTCCAAAATTTCTCAAGTGTTTTTCATGTAGCTATCTGTTGCGGTTGCAACTTTAATGCAATAATGTCTTGTTAATAGATTTGATCTTTTCTAAATTATGAAACCACTTTTACAAATCAAAAACCTCGGCCGAGGTGTGAAGAACGCCTATACAAAGAAAGAGACCGCCCGGCACCTAAATACTCAGTACCTAAATATTTCCCATTTACTCGTACAAAAAACAGTGTAGCCAAATTTTGAGTGCAATTTTTTTGTCGGCTCTGGGGTGCGAACCTGGATCTTCCGCATGGCAGTATCTTTCCTCTTCCACAGTTCACACACTGAGTACACAGTAGGGTGGAGCGATGTTTCTACTTTTTAATGGAATAGTGAAAAAAAGTTGTCTATTGGCGAGAAACTTCCAAATCTGTCATTAATTTTTTTCTAAAAAATCGGGAAGATGCGCCCCGAGCCCCGCCCACTTTTGCAAAATTGTCATTTATAGACACTTTTCCTATGAATTTTCTAATTTTTTTAGTAATACTTTTTGAAATGGAATAGTTGTAAATGTTTACTTAATAGAATGATTCATCATTATAAAAATAAAAAATAGTCAATTTTAAATGGTAAGTTCCGCCCCAAATTTGTCCAAATCCAACAAAATTTTCTAAAATCAGCAAAAAAGACACATATCTGCCGAATTTTCTAATTTTTCTGGGACATTTTTCCGGAACAGAATAGTATTTAAATACAAAAACATACTATCCTCGTTTACTTGGATTAAAAAGTTTTATAAAATTTACACGTTAAGTACCGCCCCGAGCTGCACCAAGACCGCCTAATATTCTAGTAATAAATAGCTCTCTCTAGGCTCTCTACTAAGAGGATGGGCTCATGTACTGTGGTACACTCAAGTATACTATCCTCTGTTTCTTATAATGACTCATCATAGAAATAGAATCCTTTACAAATATGATGATTCATCTCCATCAATGCCACAAAAAGGTCTTAAATATTAGAAACAAAGAAAAACAAGATTTTGGTAGAAATCCATGGGTTTTATGCCTACCACAACTCAGTCGACAGAAAGCAGGGAGTGTTATCTGATAAACGATTTGTACGATTTTTTTTCTCTTGAAATAATTAATATCAGTGTATTAAGATTCGAAAATGTTATCACGTTTAACAAGAAACAGTTCGTAGTACATTGACATTGACTACATTCATATTAAAGGTGTATGGTCCAATGTGGTTTTCAATTAAAAATAGATCATCTTGTTTCGATGGACCCAAACATTCAACGAAGAAATTATCTTGATGAAAGTGTAAAGAAAATAGTAGATCCTGTTGTTCAGAGAAACGCCTTCTACGCGCATCCTGAAAACTTGCTGTTGATTATGCTGGCAGATAACAGCAAAGTTCAAAGGGAAATTGCATACAGAATAATTAAAAAATCACGTGAAGAAAATAGGTTCCCTGATGTTAGAAAAGTCACTGTAGCAACATCCTACAGCAGTTTAATATAGTGGCACGAAGTTCCTGTGACTGAGCCCCCTTATAAGAGACATCAGTATCGAAGATCTGGCCAACATTGTTGAAAACAACAACATCAAAAACTTTATTCCAGATGTGCCCTGCCACAAACAGTGCGTCGCAAGGTACATCAAACTTGTGACAAATGCATCAAGCACTGTGATTGGTTATGAAGCCAGAGATGGTTTGATAAGGAATCAAATTGGATCCAGAAGAATGATTCCAGTGTTTCGTACAAAACAGGACTTTGCCTGAATAATAAATAAAATTAGCAAATTTTTAGTTAGAAATGTCCGAATCGGTTTTGAAAAATTGAAGTTTTTTTTTAAAAAAAAGAAAGGTACTTTCCAATGTCAATACGTAATTTGTAATCTGTCAAATTTACTTTGTATAACTTTATACCTCCTACCTACCTTTATTAACTATTTATGTTTCATTTTAATTATACATAATATGAAGAAAATGTTCCGTTCATCAATATATTGTTCTTATTCATTGTAATTACTTGGGTGTTTTACCCATGTAGCATATAAAAATACAGGGTGTTACTAAATTACTGTCAGATAGAAAAGGTGCGTGTTTTTGGGGTCATTTTAGGGGGGGTTCGTTCTCTAAAAAAATCCCGAAAAATGCTTCCTCTCCCTTCCAGGAGCTGTGAAAGTTAAAAAAAATAAAAGTGTTTTTTTACTATAACTCTTGAAATACAAGAGCTATCTTAACAAAATTTTGTGAACTTACCTTATATTATGCTCCTATTATTCCCACATAACTTGCATTTCAGTGACATTTTCAGGGTCGGCTGTATGGGGTCAAGCTGCAAAGAAAACCGCCATATCTTTTTGTATAATAAAAGTAGTGAAATAAAATTTAAGCCACTTTATTGTAAATGTTTTTTTCTACAAAAAAGCTCTGAATATTTTTTTTGTCAAATTACGTATTAGGTATCAAATGCATTCAGCTATTTTTTTTTTTTTTTTGGCCAGCTACATTTTTTAGACTTAATTAATTGTTTGTTTTCACTTCTTGACAGCAAACATTATGTTCAGTTTCGTTGTAACTTTTGGATAGCAATTTTCACCAATTATCATTTCCACTAAGTATTATTGCAGTTTTTTTGTTACATTATTATTATTGCTGTTAGATAGTCATTTTTGTATTATTTTTGTGGAATAAGTGAAAATGAATAGGCATTCCTTTTTTTAAACACAAAGTGGTATGTGTGAGGGGATCAGATTTAGAGAGGGAAAATGTTGAAAGGACACACGCGGTTATCCAAAGTTTTTCAACTCGATTTTTTGGAGTGATACGTGCATTTGACAAAAAAAATATTCAGAGCTTTTTTGTAGAAAAAAACATTTACAATAAAGTGGCTTAAATTTTATTTCACTACTTTTATTATACAAAAAGATATGGCGGTTTTCTTTGCAGCTTGACCCCATACAGCCGACCCTGAAAATGTCACCGAAATGCAAGTTATGTGGGAATAATAGGAGCATAATATAAGGTAAGTTCACAAAATTTTGTTAAGATAGCTCTTGTATTTCAAGAGTTATAGTAAAAAAACACTTTTATTTTTTTAACTTTCACAGCTCCTGGAAGGGAGAGGAAGCATTTTTCGGGATTTTTTTAGAGAACGAACCCCCCCTAAAATGACCCCAAAAACACGCACATTTTCTATCTGACAGTAATTTAGTAACACCCTGTATACTAATGAATTAACCAACTTGGGGCGACACTAAGAATGTGATATATGAGTCAATTTTTGTTACAAGTGTACGAAAAGAGTATAAAGTAGTACTTCAGTAATATTGTGTCCTGTAAAAGTACCCTGGAAAAATGAAAAAAAATCTGTGTGTACCACAGTACATGAGCCCATCCTCTTAGTAGAGAGCCTAGAGATACCTATTTATTACTAGAATATTAGGCGGCCTTGGTGCAGCTCGGGGCGGTACTTAACGTGTAAATTTTATAAAACTTTTTAATCTAAGTAAACGAGGATAGTATGTTTTTGTATTTAAATACTATTCTGTTCCGGAAAAATGTCCCAGAAAAATTAGAAAATTCGGCAGATATGTGTCTTTTTTGCTGATTTTAGAAAATTTTGTTGGATTTGGACAAATTTGGGGCGGGACTTACCATTTAAAATTGACTATTTTTTATTTTTATAATGATGGATCATTCTATTAAGTAAACAGTTACAACTGTTCCATTTCAAAAAATATTACTAAAAAAATTAGAAAATTCATAGGAAAAGTGTCTATAAATGACAATTTTGCAAAAGTGGGCGGGGCTCGGGGCGCATCTTCCCGATTTTTTAGAAAAAAATTAATGACAGATTTGGAAGTTTCTCGCCAATAGACAACTTTTTTTCACTATTCCATTAAAAAAAAAAATAAAAGTGCGATTTCGCTCCACCCTAGTACACAGTCATAGTTCTTAATTTAAAATAAATCCCCACTACGCCGGAGGATATAAAAATGTTCAAATTAATTTTATTTCATTTTTGAGAGAGGATCATGCTGACGAAATAAAAAAATTAACCCTTCACGAGCGTTCCTCAACTTATGCGTCATACACTAATCTCTGCCGACCTTCGGGGTTAAGAGCATTGGTTGCTGACCCGGAGGTTGCGGGTTCGAATCCTGGCTGGAGTGGAAATTTTTTTTCCTTAATTATTTATTTATTTTCTATAGAAGGTGGATATTGAAATCCAAGGGACGATTAAGGGTTAATATGAATTCTCCGAAACATATCGTCAAACTCAAGATGAAATGTCTTGTGTGTCGGGAAGGATAAACATTATGATCTTTGCAGTGGCGTGATTTGAGGAGAGTTCGGCTTGTTTTTTTTTTTTTTTTTTTTTTTTTTTCGGCTTATATTTTCTGTGGTGGCACTTCGCTGAAAAATCTCATTTGGAGTTGAGATTGATTGATTAAAAATTATACAGGTAATATGCATTCATACAAGTGCACTGGTAGTCAAGTGGTTAACGCGCTAGTCTGGTATCTCAGGTAGCGTAGGGATCCGTTCGTTCAAATCCCAGGCAGTGCATGAATTTTTCCTCGTTCATTTGGGTTTGTGACCACATAATAATAAGTAATAAGACTCTGAAGGTTAAGTGGTAGACAACGTTTTGAGCATTAACCTCGCCTGGTGCTTTCCTTACACCATAGAGTGTTATTATTATTTTAAATATACAACATTTCACTAAAATTGGGGGTACAATTGAAGAGATATGTGTATAAGTAAAAGTTAGAGGTGAGGCGCTGTGTAATTATCTTCAAGATCCGTGAAATTAAAATAGGACCTTTGCCAGTTGCAATGGCATTTTGTGTCAAAAGTAATAATTATTATAATATCGCCTTATTTATACTGTCCGACTAGGACTATTAAATCCCATTATTCCAGCAGTAAGCCCAAGACGTATTATTATGTGGTAAAAATCCCAAATGAGAGGATAACTTGTCTTGTCCCGGCTGGGTTTCGAACCCGTGACCTCTAGAATCTCTGGATTCACACAATGCCGTTTTTACCACTTAGCTACCGGGACAGACAATAGTAATGCTAATAATTAACAGACAAACCGACCGGCACACAAACGTAAACCAGAGTTACTCCTCAGGAGGTTATGAAAATGTCCATTTATATTTTTTTTTCGCAAGTATCCCACCATTCTTCCATAATCCATTCCCATCTTTTCAGCCAACCTTTCCGCAAGATCTTTGATGAAAGAAATGAACTGTTTGAGCAATTACATAATTCCTGATCGCGGTGTGAGCTATTTACAACTGTTCAATTGCCGAATTCCGGGGTTTGAGCATTTTGCATTTATATTTGGAAAACATGATATTAGAGCATTTTTTTAACATTTGGAAGAGGTAGAGAGAGAGAGAGAGAGAGAGAGAGAGAGAGAGAGAGAGAGAGAGAGAGAGAGAGAAAGAAAGAGAGAGAGAGAAAGAGAGAGAGAGAGAAAAAGAGAGAGAGAGAAGGAGAGATAGAGAGAGAAAAAAAAGAGAGAGAGAAAGAGTAAGAGAGAGGGATAGAAAGAGAGAGTGAGAGAGAAAAAAAAAAGAGAGAGAGAAAGTGAGTGAAAATAAAGACCACAATTTTATTAGAGAGAGAAGAGAAGCGGATGGAAATGGGAAAGGAAAAAATAAATTTCATATTTCTTCATTTAGTCAAACATTTACACTGTGGACTACTGTGCATTATTACTAGCCCTACCTTTTTAGTTGATCCTACATTCCTAGAAGAAAAATTCGACTAACAAACTTCAAGATCATTTATTATAATCTTCATTTTCAAAGCAATATCGTTTGGATTGCGAACGATAGTGAAAATAAAATAAAAAATACAATCCTTTCCTTATTATAGGAGAGTAACAATCACAGAGCTTGTAAAGTTTTGAATTCCCAATGCGAAATATACGTACAGTACACGTACATTATAATAATAATATGTATATATTATGTATGTACATTGTAATGTACATGTACATAGGACTTTTTGTAAAGGCTTTTATCTCTTGACGAAGAACTGATGGTACAAAAAGCTTACGAACACAACGTGAAATTTCAATTTTTATTTTACAAAACAAATTTTCATTTTTGAAAATTAAATTTTGCATCCCCAAAGGACACCTTTGGAGGTGAAATCTCAGGAGTGCCTATTGTGTAAAACAAACCACACCTCCTCCAGGGTTCAGGAAGAGACACTTCCGCTATCACATCCAAAACACACATCTCCATTTCACTTCCATACACTCGTTCCTCCGTGGCGTAACGGTTAAGACTACTGCGCGTAGTCCAGAGATCCTGAGTTCGATTCCCGGTTGGAGCAGACTTTTTACACGGAAAATTTTGTTCCCTCCGAGCACGTGGGGCTGGGTGAGGTTGATGTGGGTAGCTGGTACGCACGCTAACAATTTTTTGTCCACTGTCCTCTTTTATTCTTGTTTCTCGACTTTTCTATACCTCTCTTTCATAAGACCTATTTCACACTCCTACCATCTCATTATTATTATAGTAAGCTTTATTAGGTATAAGTAAGTGGTTCTGGGGGCCCTTGTCAATTATTAGCCTCCTTGTAAAGACAGTGGTAGAAGTGCTGAGTCATTTCTCCACTGTCTAGCTACCATCATTCACGATGACGCCACCCAATGATGATTTATTAGGTATTAGAACAAAAAATATATACAGTAAAATACAATGAAAATATAAAGAAAAACAAAAAGATCAAGCAAATATACAAGAAGAAAAAAAGAGAGAATGAAGTCAATGTCCTACCTAAAGGGCGGGGTTATAGCCTGTGGCAATCTCTTCCACCCAACCCTTATTCAGCACTAGGTGTACAGGTACGATGACAAAACTTACCAATAATGTGAAGAAAATATTGGATGAGATCGACATCAAGCGACGTTAAACCCAAATTAAAAAAAAGAGATTGACGTCTGTATTATTCCCAATCTCAATCCTAATGGCTTAGGTGCAGCAATAGAAAATGTTACAGATATCCACCCTGAGGCAAGAATAATGGATATAAACAAGATATTTAATATACACTTCTATACTTGGGTGTTTGGGGTCCACTCAAACCTTGTGAGGAAAAATGAGTGGCTGCTTTAATGTTAGCAGCGACCAGTGGCGGAATTATATGCAAAAATAAGATATTGGGATATGAAAGGTATGGAAAAGTCCTATAATTCTGCGCTACCCACTAAAAAAATGAGATATAATAACACAAAGAAACACATTTATTTATTATTAGTTTATCCAACGAATCCTAAGAGTTTGTATTTTATCTCATTGAAAAGAGCTTTTAGATCGAAGCATACATTTTTTGGTCATTTTGTTACCGCTGTGTTTGCGCACTATCAAAAATCAACTAACTTTGAGAAAATTTGAAAGTTATCATATTTGTGTTCATCACTTTCGTGATATCACAACTACTCACACTCGATTTACTAAATCTACGATGAAACTTGAACCACCGACCTCCAAGTTACAAGTCCGCCGCCTTATCGATCAAGCTACTGAGGTCGGTAACTTTGAGAAAGTTAAAAATGTCTTTTTTTTTAAGTGGGGTTTAACGTCGCTTTCAACTGCCATGGTCATATCACGACGGGGGTTTTACCCTCCATTCGCAGGAAACTCACAAACCTGCTACTCACATTGACCTCACCCAGCCTGAGTGGGGCCGGGAAAAGCCAGCGTCACGAGAATTAGAATTTGAATGGTCACCCATCCAAGTCTTAACCTCGCTGGATGTCGCTTAACTTCGGTGTTCTGAAGGGAACCGGTGTATTCAACATGCCATCGACGCTGGCTTAAAAATGTCTGACCTAATATAATGTAACATTCAACTGGTGTGGGCTGAATCCAGATGGTTTTTTTTTTTTTTTTTTTTTTTTTTTTTTTATGAACCAATTTTAACAAATCCAACGTCATAAACAAATATGGCGCCGGGCCAAAACCCACTCGCTTAAAGCGAATAATCGCTGTAAGCGCGCCTTAATATGGCGCCTGTTCAAAAACCACCCCTCCTATCATGATGTATGTAGTATAAACGTTTCGACAGCATTATAATTATATTATAATAACTAGTTATTACTCCTATTATCATTATTATCAAAACATGAACATTTATTTTTATTTTTACATTTGATACATTAGAAGGGACAATTCAGTCCTATTCGTTAATATTGAATTCATAATAATGTCCTACACAAGTAGGTAATATGAATTATGTGTTAAGGAAACTTCTCATTATTATATTATTGTTATTATAATATATCTATTGTTATAAACATAATCGCTGTTAAAGGAGTTAGAGTGAATGCTTTTAGAAGTTATTCAGATTTTCAACAATGATGACAGTCAATGGGGTGGCTCGTGAATTTACTATAATAATAATAATAATAACTCACCACGCGAGGTTAATGCTCAAAGCTTTTTCTACCACCTAACCCTCAGAGTCTCATTATAATGTGGTCACAAACTAAAAAAACACTGCCAATTATGGACACAATACTTCCTCGTGATTGCTTCACATTGTAAACACGTGCCAATTATGAGATTTTATAGAAAATTACTTGTATCTCCAAAACGGCTCAACCGATTTTCTTCAAATTTGTTTTATATGGTAGAATGTTGTTTTTTCTACAATCTGAATTCCACAAAAAATTCTGTATCGGCAAGTCGTGGTCCTTATTTTTTTACTTTTTTGTCCAAAATTTCGGATTTTCTTAAATATCCGAGTCAAATGATAATTAATTAAAAAATAAATATAAATAACCTATGTCAAACAATAATATGCATATTCTTACAAAATTTCATCGAAATCGGGTGTACCGTTCACGAGATATAAGCGTTTAAGTAAAAAGTTAGTGGTCAGGCGCATGGTCTCTATCACCCAGAACCGCTGGTATGAATTCGATGAATTTATAATGGGACCATCTACACTCTACAGAATGTCTCCTAGATGTGTGCAAAATTTCATCAAAATCGGTCGAGTAGTTTCCGAGATTTGCGCGTTTCAAGGAATCGTTTTAACAGACCGACAGACAGACAGACAGACAGACAGACCGACAGACCGACAGACGGACACAAAACCAAATTTACTCAGTAGGTTATGAAACGTCCAGAAATATGATAATATTAGAAATTTCTCGGAAGTAATAATGAGGAAAAATTCATGCACTGGGTGGGTGGGATTCAACCTACGCTACCTGGATTACGAGACTAGCGCGTTAACAAACCAGTGTCAATTTTCCAGGGGAACCAAACATCGATTGCTGTTTATACTGATTATACTGATACTGATGCAAAGTACCTTTCATAATAACTCTGTATTGACAAGAATAATAATATGGACAAAGGGCGAGATTGCTGCCTGAGGCAATCTCTATACAATTAAACTTTTTCAAGGGTCCAATAGACCAGGCCCGCATTATGAAACAGGATTAGATTAACTAATCCTACACTATCCCTTAACACGTTATTGACTGCCAAGGTCATTTTTGGACACTTTACCCGTACGCCACGTTACTATACAGTCACACATATTGTGCGACGTGGCATACAGACGTGGTTTTTTAACGCTGTATGTCACGTCACACCAAAAAAGTGTGACACTTCTTTTCTTTCTATTTTTACTTTTCTTATCCTAGTGTGACAATCATTCAAATAGCATCGACTGTCACACAATATGTGTGACGTGTCACACATATAGTGTAACAACGCAGTCAATGTGTTAACACACACTCTGATGGGAATTTCAACCAATCACAGCGCATTTTTATCAGTTCTTAAGTAATTTTAACATGGGCTGGCAGTAACAAATCCTAGATATTGAATACTCTTTCATAGTTTCGACCTCAGTAGCTTGATCGACAAGGCAGCGGACTTGTAACCTGGAGGTCGGTGGTTCAAGTCCCGGTTTCAGCGTAGATTTACAGTGATATCACGATAGTGATTAAAACAAATATGATAACTTAACTTTCCAACTCTTTCATAATTCGACGCTAAGTACCTATCTTCGAAAAACAAAATGGATGCGATTGGAGTGAATCTGCCGTGGCTCAATGATCAAGGCGTCTTGGGCTTACTGCTGGAATAGTTCGACTTAGACCTATGCTTAGTTAAAAAGCATGAATAAGACGGCATTTTTAAAGTTATCCGAACATCCCTTGATTACACGTCTGAGCCGCCAATGGTCATTAAAAAGAACATTATGTCCTCCTGCTTAATGTTGCTCATAATAATCGTTGAATACAATCATAGCTTGTCCTCACCCTCACCCTTCCCACCCACGAAGTTTTATCTTCTCCTCCCACCAAACTTTCTCCTCCTCCTCCTCTCCCTTCCAGTCCTAATCTTCCCCCTCCTTCTCCTCTCCCTTACAGTTATAATCTTTCTTCTCCTTCTCTTCTCCCTTCCAGTCTTAATCTTCCTCCTCTTTCTCCCTTCCAGTCTTAATCTTCCTCCTCCTTCTCCTCTCCCTTCCAGTCCTAATCTTCCTCCTCCTTCTCCTCTCCCTTCCAGTCCTAATCTTTCTCCTCCTTCTCCTCTCCCTTCCAGTCCTAATCTTCCTCCTCCTTCTCCTCTCCCTTCCAGTCCTAATCTTCCTCCTCCTTCTCCTCTCCCTTCCAGTCCTAATCTTCCTCCTCCTTCTCCTCTCCCTTCCAGTCCTAATCTTCCTCCTCCTTCTCCTCTCCCTTCCAGTCCTAATCTTCCTCCTCCTTCTCCTCTCCCTTCCAGTCCTAATCTTCCTCCTCCTTCTCCTCTCCCTTCCAGTCCTAATCTTCCTCCTCCTTCTCCTCTCCCTTCCAGTCCTAATCTTCCTCCTCCTTCTCCTCTCCCTTCCAGTCCTAATCTTTCTCCTCCTTCTCCTCTCTCTTCCAGTCCTAATCTTCCTCCTCCTTCTCCTTTCCCGTCCAGTCCTAATCTTCCTCCTTCTCCTTTCCAGTCCTAATCTTCCTCCTCCTTCTCCTTTCCCGTCCAGTCCTAATCTTCCTCCTTCTCCTTTCCAGTCTTAATCTTCCTCCTCCTTCTCCTCTCCCTTTCAGTCGTAATCTTTCTCCTTCTTCTCCTCTCCCTTCCTTAAAAAAAATCCACTCAAGAATGTCACATATTTCACTATTAAATCCCATTCACGTGAACAACAATGGATCGCTTCATCACATACCGATGCATTTTCCAAGAGTTCACAACTATTTCGCACTCGCTTATGCATTTTCTTATGCACTTGATTTATGTTATGTATGCATTTGAAGTCATGAGCATTTCTACGTTTTTATTATCGTGGATTTTTTGTTTTGTTTTTTTTTTTTTGTCCTGTTCTCGTTTCTTCCTTCTTCTTTTTCTCCAAGGTGTACACTTGTTTTATAAGGGTCCTGTTTATGCTTTATAGTCATACACGACGGGGGTTTTATCCTCCATTCGCATTAAACTCACAAACCTGCTACACACATCAACCTCACCAGCATGGGTTCGCCTGGAGTGCCAGCATCACGAAGTCTTCACCTCGCTGGACGTTGCTTATAACTCTCGGTGATCTTACGAGAACCGGTGCATTCAACCGCTGAATTTTTATTTTTCAGATTTTTAGTTATCTACCTACCTAATTATTTTTCAGTTTTTTCGTCATTTTTCCCCCCTCACTTCTTATTTTCCTTCTTTTCTCCAACTGTTGATCGTTTAAGAAGTTTCTCGTCCAATTACGCTCCTGTGACGTTTGCACTGGATACTAGCTTTCTGGAGATAATACAAAGGCAATTTTATTGGATAAATATTTTTTGTTCATTTTTTTAAAATATTTAATAGGGGAATGTTCCATAAATCGCCCCAGCTCTGAAAGCGCACGACCGCTGAATTGATTTGGAACTTTTTGAAACTTTATTTAAATCGTTTATTACTTGGCAAGTAAAGGTCTTCTGGTCTTTTCAATAACAGTGTTAGTTGATCAACTCGATAAAGATTGTATTTATCATTATTGAACTGTGGTTTCGAATATGTAGTTCTGTATTTGAAAAAATGTACAAAAACCAAAGAAGTGGTACGAATTAGGCAACATTCCTCTAATATTATATTTAAAAAGTATTTCAAATCAATTCTTCAGATTATTTCCTCTCTGTTTTCTTATAATTTACTTTCCTAGGTATTTTTACATTTGCGCGACTTTTCACTTCTTACTTTTGGTCTATTTTGTCTGCTAGGGGATTTATTTTTTTATCTTTTCTCCGAGTTCTTTGTGATGTATTCGAATTTTTCTTACTTTTCTCCCCGATTTTGATGATGAGTATGCTATTGCTGATGTTTAATACCTAACAATAATTTATACATTACTCTTTATTGGAGGTTAATGTTCGTTGGTGTTAGAAAGGGCAATGTATGTTACAAGTCTGCCGCCTTATCGATCAACCTACTGAGGTGGATTTTTATTTATTTAAGATGAGTGTTTCACAGCCGTTTTTATTCCGTAGCCATGAGACAGGAGCTACTGGTAGACGCTTGTGGTTTGTGGTCTGTGATGTAGCCTACCCATCCCGTAGTATGCCTCCCCTCTGATGGGCGAGAAGTGACACAATACTTCCCAATTTAGTTCTGGGTCAACAGAAGCGCACCGGAAGGAATCCTTTACAAACAATTGTAACCAAATTAAGAATACAATTTTTTGTCGGCACCGGGGATCGAACTCGGGAGCTTCCGCATGGCAAGTGAGTCCTTAACCACTGAGCTAATTGCGCGCGGTTTTTAATATAATTTATTTAATATTATAATATTGTGAAGATGGAATGAAAGGTCTCATAAAATTCCAATTGCAAATAATTTTTCAACGGTAAATGCTTCAAGAACCAATTAAACCATTCTCTAATAACATAAGCTCCCACGTTAAAGAAACGATGTGTGGAAAAAAATCAACCCTATCAAATTGAGTAATGATTTCTCTTTCAAAATTTCTGGTTTGGGGCAAAATACCTTCCTGAGTCGAACATTGCACAAACATGAAAGCAGTAGCATCCGAAGGAATATTGCTTTAATTTGAAAATTCCAAAGCGTTGCTGCATTGATGGGATGATTTCATGTTTGAGAGTATGAATGGGAGAAAAGTAGGACACATGTGAGAATGTGAGAGGAAGTAGGAAGGAAGCAATTGAGCAGATAAATGAGAAAGAAATCAAGTTAGAAAGAATAATTTGAAAGAAAAATTGGAGGGATGATGAGAAACCTAGAAAAAGAATACAAGAGAATTCGAAAATATATTTATTATTATATTATGTTTTATTAGGTAAGACAAAGTAAAATATATACAGTACAACACAATGAAACTATAAAAAAAATAGATTGAACAAAGAAACAAGAACAAAAAAGTGAATAAAGCTAATGTCTTACCTAAAGGGCGGAGTTATTTCCAGTGGCAATCTCGTCCACCCAACACTTTAAAGGTTACAGGAATAATTTTGTGTTAATTACAAAAGTAACGTCACAATTAATCACACCTGCTTGAAATTTTCCACGTTCCAGACTTGAACCTCCGACCTCTAGGTTTAGAGCGCACCCGCTGCTTTAACAATAAAGAAAGGATACATCTACAATGAACAGGAGAATAGTTGTGGTAGCAAAGCTCTAAAACAGGGGTTCCCAAACTATGCGAGAAGGTTTCAAGGGGTCCGCGAGGTGGTCTCTAAAGAAGAAGAAGAAGAAGAAAAAGAAAAAAAAAATACGTTCGAAGTCGTTGATTTGGAAGTACATATTTTTGTCCAAGAAGGCTTTAGCATATCAAAACCATCCGGAAAATGGCCCTGTGGTTTTTGATTGTTGTTCAGCACTACATACCTGTGTGAACAAGGCTTCTCTACCCTTGTAAATATGAAGTGCAAGCAAAAAAATAATCTTAACCCTAATAATTAAAAAAAGTAATAAACCTAACATTGGAAAACGAGTATTGAAAATTAAAGTTATGAAAGGTTTATAAACAATTGAATCTAGCTTTATTTACATCTTCTATGTACAATGAACATGGTAACAAGTTGAGAAATAAATATAAACAAAGCCTGATCAAGGGTGGTGATAATGCCTTCGGCATTCTCTTCCATGTTGTTCAAAAGCTTTCATGTTGTTCAATACTGTTAAAAATAAAAATCATGATAATATACGTATGCCCTTAGAAATGGTCCGTGGAAAATTATGAAATTCAAAAGTGGTCCGTGGCTTGAGGAAATTTGGGAACCCCTGCTCCAAAATGTACAAAGAGTCATAAACACACTGCGACCATTACCTACTGACCCGGGCACCCGACCAGAGACCATCACAACACTTTGGCGTACCTCACGTTACACTAATAAAGCGCACGATTAGCTCAGTGGTTAAGCACTCGCTTGGCAAGCGGAAGGTCCCGGGTTTGATCCCCCGTGCCGACAGGAATTTGTATTCTTAATTGGGTTACAATAGTTTGTAAAGGATACCTTCCGTTACGCTCGTGTTGACCCAGCACCTCATTGGGAAGTATTGTGTCACTCCTTGTCCATCAGAGGGGAGACATACTTCGGGATGGGCAGGCTACAACACAGCCCACAAGCGTCTACTGTAGCTCCTGTTTTAAGGCTACGAAATAAAAATAATTTATCTCTTTTTCAGAGAGGAGGTAAATATTATAGTGTCTTCAAGACGAACACCAGAGTCATTTCTGACCACGGTGCTCAGTGTGGGGCTGATGTTCAGACAACTGTGAACAATACCCACTGAAATCCTCCTCTCTCCCTAAGAACACTTGACCCTGGGACCGTTCTTAGAAAATTACTTCAGTGAAACACTCATCTTTAAAATAAAAAGTTATCATATTTGTGTTAATCACTTTCGTGATATCACAACTACTGTAACTCTCTTTACTAAATCTACGCTGAAACCGGAACTTGAACCTCCGACCTCCAGGTTACAAGTCCGCTGCCTTATCAGTGGTCGGTTCGCTACAACAAGAACAGAAACAATATCAGCAAAATAAATGATAATGTTGATGATATTAGGGAAACAGTAAGGTCAGGACAAATAAATAGCCGAAAACTTTGACATATTTCAGCAGGACGCAAACATATCGACTCTGGCTGCTGAAGGCAAGATTGATGGGTGCTCTTGTTTTGACCATCCTTCTCTCATCTACTCCTACTCCTTCATCATTCTCCTTGCTTCTAACTTCTACTGGTTCATTAATTGATTCTCTTTTTCTACGCTCTTTTTCTCCTTTTCTTTACTATAATTCTTTTTTCTCTTTAATAATAATTTTATTTATTTGTAATATTATTTTACAATTGTTTCTCTTTATATATTTTTCTCTTCCATCCACGCTAGCATTCTTGTGTTATTATTGCTATCTATTTTGTCTTTACTCAAATAAATAAAGAGGTGCTTTGTTAAACTGTTGGCATAATGGGACTACCTGTCTTGCGCTGACAGTCTAAATAAGGCACTACTTATACTTATTTTCTATTAATATCTTTTCTTTCTCTATTACTCTCTCTCTTTCTCTCACTCTGTTTCTGTGTCTCTCTTTTTTTTTCTCTACTTTAATTTCTCTTTCTTTTTCTGTCTATTTCTCATTTTCTAGTACGCTCTTTTTTGTATGAATATCTTCTTTTTCTACTACTATTCTCTCTCTTTTGTCTCTCTAACCTTTCATATCTTTCTGTTACCCTGCTATGTTATCTCCTACACTTTTCCTTTTGTCACTAGCTTCTTCCTCTTTCACTTTATCTTCTCCCAATCCTACTTGAGGTTTGAATGTGTTTCATGAAGTCCTTCACTTTTTCAATTAAGTCTTCTTTGCCCAGTTGTTTTTTTTTTTTTTTTTTAGATCTATGTCCAATTTGTCCACACTCTTTTTCTCTTTAGCATCATATTCTCCTTGTTTTTTTCTATTTCTTTTATAATTATGAGTACAGGTAGTAATTTATTTAGCCTGACAGCACAAGGCAGGTAGTCCTATTATGCGAACAGTTTAACAAAGCACTTTTTTTTTATTTGAGTATTATTATTATAAAACCTGGTTGCAGGGTTTCGTCTGAAACACCATACAATTAACACTGCGACCTAGTAAGATCTATTGTGACCAGGGAGAAAATCTCTCATCCTATTTCCCAGTTCTGTGCCTATGGCGGCCCAACTGGGCTTAGTTGAGAGTGGTTGTCCATTGCTTAACGCCCTAAGTCCAGAAACCTGTTCCCTTCATGAGAAGTGTCAGTCTCTGGACGAGGTGTTCTTGGTTATGGAGATCTTCGAGATTATTGGATTCGAAAATCCTAAATCTCCTGTTATCCAGCGCCTCACATTCGAAGAGAATGTGTGTTGCTGTTTCTTCTTCCAGACCACATAGCCTACAATCGATTGGTTCTCCTCTAGAGAGTCCTAATCTGTGTAAGTGTTTCCTAAGTGGTCCGTGGCCAGTGAGTAGGCTCACTATTAATCTTAGTTTATTTCTGTTGAGTGACAGAGATTCCTGAGTGAGTTTCTTGGAGTATCCTGTTAGCGTCAGCTTAGAGTGTCGCATGCCACTGGAGTTTCTCCAAGCTTTATTTGCTTCCTCCATGACCCATTTCCTGGCACTAAAACGGACCAGGCATTTGGGTATGGCCAGCACCGGTTCAGGGCCAGTGAAGCTTTTTTCTGCAGCCTCTCTTGCTAGGAGATCTGCAGCCTCGTTGCCTTGGAGACCACTATGCCCTGGAATCCATTCCAAGTTTACCTTGTTATGGGTGGCTAGTTCATTAAGTGTTCCAACACACTCCCATACCAATTTTGACTTCACTTGGTATGTTTCTAAAGCTTTGAGGGCGGCTTGGCTATCGGAGAAAAAAGTAATATTCTTCCCTTTCCAGCCTATTTCCAGTGCGTGCCTGGCTCCCATTATAATGGCGAAAATCTCGGCCTGGTACACTGTTGCCAGTGTACCTAAGCTTTCAGATTTTCTACAGAAGCCTGGCCCGCAAAGGCCCGCCCCACTGCTTCCACTCATGCGAGATCCATCTGTATAGTATTTGATACCCGCATGAGATAATATTTCTTGGCTTGATTCCTTTTCCCAGTCTGACCTAGGTCTGACTAGTACTTCGTAGGAAAGGTCAAGGTTGTTTTTGGGAATCATGTAGTCAACCGGCATATTCTGCTTGTATGTCACATGAGATTTCTCAATCAGTTCCCTGTATCGGGCGGGTAGCCTGCCAGAGCGACTGATTGATTGCCTGAAAGCACCCATGATGGCCTCCCCCTTGATAAATAAATATAAGGGTGGAAGCCCTAGAATGACTTCCAAAGCTAATGTGGGTGCTGTTCTGAAGCAACCAGAGATCATCAATAAAGCTGACCTCTGTGTTGATTCCAGCTCCCTCTGAGCAGTTAGCTGCTCAGCTTTCTTCCACCATATGCAGGATGCATATGTGATTCGAGGTCTGACTATAGCAGTGTATATCCAGCGAGTTACTGCTGGTGTCAGACCCCAAGTTTTGCCAACAGACCTTCGTGCAATATGAAGTGTGGCCTTAGCCTTGTCTGTGGTTTTCTTAATGTGCTGATTCCAGGTCAATTTCTTGTCGAGATAAACTCCGAGAAACTTGACTTCTTCAGCAATTTCAATTCTTTCACCAAAAATTTTGGGTGCCTGGACGGCGCCTAGCTTATGTTTTCTAGTGAAAGGTACTAAAGTGGTTTTCAGAGGGTTGACTTTAACCCCCCTACTCAAGCACCACTTTTCAACTATTGAGAGAGCATACTGAAGTAGTTCTGACAAAGTTGTTTTGTATTTTCCTCGGACTAGGATGACAAAGTCGTCCGCATACCCGAGGGCAAAGAAACCAGCCTTATCTAGTTCGTTAAGAAGCTCATCCGCAACAAGATTCCATAACCTTGGAGAGATGACTCCCCCCTGAGGACAGCCCCTGGTTGCATTGATTTCTTTTTTCGACTCTAAGAGTTCGGCGATAATTGTCCTCGATTTGAGGAGCTGTGTAACCCATTCGGAAATAGTTTTACCTGCTCCCGAGATGGATTTAATTATGGAGTCCAAAGAGGTGTTATCAAAGGCACCCTCTATGTCTAGAAAGACAGCCATGGCAATCTCTTGATTATTCAGCGCTAATTCAATCTTGCTAACAAGTTCGTTCAGCGCTGTTTCAGTAGATTTGCCTCGCTGATAAGCATGCTGATTGGGGTTGTGAGGAATCCTATATATGAAGTCCTCTTCCAGACGCCAATCGACTAATCTTTCAAGTGTTTTCAAAAGAAAGGATGAGAGGCTAATTGGTCGAAAAGACTTAGCCTGGCTCAGATTTCTCCGGCCTGGCTTAGCCAAAAAGACGACTTTTGCTCTTCTCCAACACTTGGGAATGTAACCCAGGGCCAGACTAGACCTGAACAGCTTGCACAGTACTGGACCTATGAGGTCCAATCCTTCTTGCAATAGAACTGGATAGATTCCGTCTGGTCCTGGGGATTTAAAAGGTTTGAATGTGGATACTGCCGCTTTTACCCTTCGATTAGTGACCGCAGCCTTAGCCTCCTCCCAATCCTGTTGAGTTGGCACCTGGTGGGAGCCTTCTTCAGGATGTGAGGGATTCAGCCCAGTTGTGGCACAGATATGTCCGGGAAAATGTGCGTCAAGTAGCACTTCAAGGGTTTCTTTACTATCGCTAGTGTGTGAGCCATCAGGTTTGACTAGTGTACCTATTCCAAAGAAAGGGTCCCTTGCCATTAGCTTTTGGAGACGCGCGGCTGAGTCGAAATTTTCGATACTACCACAGAACGTCCTCCATGAGCTCCTTTTGGCCTTTCTTATTTCTGTGTTATAAACTGTGAGTGACCTGTGATAGGCTTCCCTATTACCATCCCTCTTAGCTTTATTCCACAGTTTCCTAGTTTTCTTTCGAAGGTTTTCTAGGTTTTTACTCCACCAGACTGGTTGTTTGGTGTGATTTTTATGTGTAATCGGACAGCAATTGTCAAAAGATTTCAGAAGTGCATCCTCCAAAGAGAGAGCAGCTTCATCTAGAGTCCTGCTGTCCTTTACATCCACTTCTACCAGTTCTCTTCCAAGAGATGTTCGGAAGAGTTGCCAGTTGGCTTTCCTGGGATTACGATATGTAGCGGATGGACCTTTATCGGTTGATAACCTGAAGAAAATGTATTGGTGATCAGATAATGAAATTATCTCATCTAATACCCTCCAGTTGTCTATGACTCTCGCCATTCTCTGAGTTCCTATAGTGATATCTATTACCTCAGTTCTAGCTCTAGTGACAAACGTTGGTTCATTACCAACATTAAAAATCAATAGGTTATAATTATTTATAAAGTTAAGTAGTAACTCACCTCTATCGTTGACATCTGATGATCCCCAAGTGGAATGATGTGAATTAGCATCCGTGCCAATCAGGTAGTCCTGGTCTTCCTCCCTCATGTGATTGACGAAGTCCTGGAGCTCCGGGCTTATGGGGTCAGCATTTTCAAAAGGTAGGTAGCAAGAAGCAAATATGTAGCTTTTGCTTTCCCTTCCCTCTTGAACGTTGATTTTGACTGCGGTCATGTCTCTAGTAATGTAGGTCCACATGGGTAAGCATATAATCCCTTCCTTTACAAAGATACAAGACCGAGGATTTGCCGAGGTATGGTCATAAATGACAGTACCTCTACTTTCTCCAAGCCCTGCTACTCTACCATTAACCAGATATGGTTCTTGGATGAGTGCGAGCTGTATGTTTTTTTCCAAAATGATTTTGTTGAAATGAGCACTGGGTGCTTTAGCGTGGTGAAGGTTTATTTGAACCACGTCTATCATTTTGGAGTTATTATGTCCTTGTTTCGGACTTCTTTTCGAGACTCGTCACAGTCACCCTACCAAAGCCCAGGTTTATAAAACCTTTAGCTTGGATAGTTGACCACGAGTCTTGATCCATCCGAACAACAACCCTCTTGCCTTGAGGAGTTTTTTCTGTGTGAAGCACCCTCCATTTTGAAGTGCTGAAACCACCATTTTGACCGTCCACCTTTTGGAGGATGGTCTCAGGGGTTTTGTCCCTCAAAATTTCCGGTGCCACAAACATGGCTCGAACGCCTTTAGCGAGTTCACTTGCTGGAACTGATTTCAGCAAGGCTCCCTGCCAAGGCACCATGTCAGCACAGACACTGTTGACCCAGCCTGCTGTAGCATCGTCACAGCAGTACAGCATGACTGCACCACCATTTAAACGAATACCGTTGAAGCTGGGATTGATGGTATTTTGTCCATCTATCTTATCCATAATGGAAGCTTGGATTAGCCTGAACTGCTCATCCGTTACCTCCACTTCTGGATAGTCCTGATGGACAATGGCCATCTTTACTGAGGTTGAAGAACCACTGTAAGACGGCTTTACCTCATTTAAGCGATGTCGCTTCTTTTGAGGGTTTTCTTCTAATTCTTCCGAGTTGGGAGTCAGCTCATTTCTACTCCTTTTAACGGGTGTAGATTTGGGCGTCCCAGCCTCGGCGTTCTGAAGGGCGGCAAGCTTGAGCTTTTGGCGCTTTTTCAGCTGTGCCCCAGTAACCCTTTTAACGAGAGGTGGTCTCTTGGGAGTCAGTCCACCGACCGCAGTGGCCAATGTACTAGCAAGGTCTAGAGGACCCGCCTGTACATTTCCCCCTACACTCGATGGTCCTCCTGTGTTGAGAGCCTCCGTTAGGGCCAGGGCACTCTGACGTCTCTTTTTGAGACGTTGCGCTCCCGACATCTTCTTTTTCTTCTTCTTGGCGCCAATCTTCAGCTTTGACAGAGGGTCAGAGATGGACTCCGTGTGTGAGGCCCCCGATTCACTCAGTAGCCTCTCCTCACGCGCCTTCTCGTCTCCATCTGTGTCCACCGAAGGTTTGCCAGAAGGTACAAGAATGACAGATGACTCTTCTGTACTGGCCAGAACTGAGTCAATCTGCATATCTAGATCTTGATCCAGTGGTGAGTTTCCCACTAGTGTGGGTGCCTCTCCCTCTGGATCTGCAGTTTTAAGAACTGCCTGAGAAACACTGATTTTGTCCCCCCCAGAATCCAGGGACAAGGACGCGGAAACTCCAACCTCCACCTGTTCCGCGCCACGGGATTCAAGGACTTCCTTGCTACCCGTCTGGGGTACTATGTTTTTAATAGTGTCCATTTCTCACAAGTGATTTATTGTTCGGGGTTTTCATCCCCTAGCCTTTTTAACCTACGGCCAGGCCGCAACTGATGCTTCATGTACTTCTCGACATGTACACTACTTGCTGGGACGTCTTAAAATAAGACCAGCCAGTTGCATCAGTTGCTTGCTCTAAGGACCCCGGGATCGCCAATTCCCGTATATCTGTTGCCAGATATTTGTGAGGCATTAGAAATGGTTGGAAAGTAGAAGTGTTTGACCAGAGGGTCTAGAAAGAAGTAGAAAAAATGGCACGGAAAGGAAATAGTGTCATCTAGTTTAAAAGAACCAGAGCAGAGTGAAGAGGAAGGGCTCTGGCGTCCTCCGTGCGACGTTAGCCTGTGCCACAGTTCATGCATGTCCGTGACACAGTGTCCACCCCTACCCCATCTTTGAGGTAGTATTTAAGCAAGGTTTGACTCACCTGCTCTGTATTCCGGGAAGGTCCAACAAAGACAATTGATGTACCTGACCATCATACACAGCAATAGTAAGACCCACCTCACATAAAGGTCGCTCCGGAGTGCTCCTGGCCCTGGTAAAAGACATACGATGACCCATCATGAACAAGTAAGCATGCATATTACTTTGGTATGATGTGTCATCTCATCGGATACCAGAGCCACTTGCTAGGCATTCCATATTGGTCCTTTGAGAGCTCAACTAGCGAAGAGACTCAACAACTGGTCCTCAATGGAATACCCTTCGTAGGGGTATTTGAGTATAAATACAAGTTTATATTATTTACCAACTTATCCCATCCAATAGTCCTTTTAATAATCTCCTTTTTTTTGCTTTTCTTTTCTTGTTGACCGTCGTTAATCCTGTTTTTGTTTCTTTTAATTCCTTTTTTTTTCTCTCTCTCTCTCCTTTCCTTACTTCCTACAACATCTCTTCTAAACCAGTTTGTAGCTTCTAATCCTCTGTTTTAGTTTTGTCTCTAATATAGGTCTTCCTCGTCCTTCTCCGTTTGTCTTCATCTTCACTGATTTTCAAGTGATTAAGGAGCTAGTCTGGAAATCCAAGTAGCGTAGGCATCCGTTAGTTCAAATCCAGCCCAATGCATGAAATTTTCCTCATTATTTTTAGTATATGGCCAATCTTTAATATATGGCTCTGAGCGATTGGTCGGGGAAAATGTTTTAAGCATTAACCATCCATTAATAAATTTTATTATTACATTGTTATTATATCTTCTCTCACCTAAATTAATTATCATTATTGTCTATCCTTTTATTTTGAGTTCGGTCAAAAATTTGTTTTTCTTGGCATCTCCTTATTTATTTATTTTATTTTATTTACACTTTATTTTTTTTACAAAATAATCATGAACAAAAAAATTGATAACAAGAAATTAAAAAAAACATAGAAGTATGTACAAGAAATAAAATAAAGATCAATATTAATTTTTAATCACAATTGTTTTGTAATCCGGGGCGAAGTTAATGCCTTAAGCATTCTCTGCCACTTCTCTCTTTCTTTTCTTCTTACCTTTTCGCCATCAATATTAACTATCTCACCTATCGCTATCACGTCTAGCTCTCTTCAATCTTTTTCTTTTTATCTTTTTCTTCTTCCTTTTCCCTCTTTCTCATCACTATCACGTCTCTCTCCTTCTCTCTCTGTTCTATTTTTCTAGGTCTATTCCTCTTTACTTCTCTCTCTTCCCTCTTTTTTCTCATCAATCTCTCTTACAAATCTATCACCCTCTGTTACCCCTCCCTTTTCTTCCTCATACTTTCTCTCGCTTCTCTCTTCGAATTCTTCCTCTTTCACACTTCCTTCCTACATAAATAATCTGCTTACACGCCGCCTCCTCTCTCTGCTCTCCATTCGTTATGTTGAGTTGCTTTCGTAATAGACAGAAGTCTTTTAATTCTATTTTCTCAAGTGCCTACCCCAACAAGGCTACATTTCGGAAAGACAGGTCAGCTCAAGAGTAATTGTTCTCAGAGTCAATCGTTTCAACTTTGTTTCTCCCAATGGAAAGGGCCTATGGGAAGGGTAAGTAAAATTAAAAAGAAATAAACTGGTGTGAACATCATTGCCCTTTACAATGAAATATACATAAGGGTTGGGTGGAAGAGATTGCCAGAGGCAATAACCCTGCCCTTCAGTTAGGACATAATATGTATTTATTTTTTCTTCATTTTTTTCTCTTTTTACTTCTTCTTAAATTGTATATTAATTTGTAATTTTCTGTGTTGTATAATAATAAAAGGTGTCAGTTATAGTATAGTACCCAGTGACTAGTCACCGTGGCCAAGTGAGTTAGCGAACAAGGCATTGCACGCACGGTGACCTGGGTTCGATCCTCAGACGGGCAGGAATTTTTCTGCTCTCTACTTTAATGTTCGAGGTCCACTCATATCTTGTGAGGAAAAATGAGTAGCTGCTTTGATGTGTGCAGCGACCAGTGGACCAGTGGATAAATTATAGGCAAATGATAAACTATAATTTAGGAAAAATCCTATAATTCTGCGTAAATAAATCTCATACTATTTCATATGAGATCTCATATTATTTCATATGAGATCTCATATTATTTCATATGAGATCTCATATCATTTCATATGAGATCTCATATTATTTCATATGAGATCTCATATCATTTCATATGAGATCTCATATCATTTCATATGAGATCTCATATTATTTCATATGAGATCTCATATTATTTCATATGAGATCTTATATTATTTCATATGAGATCTCATATTATTTCATATGAGATCTCATATCATTTCATATGAGATCTCATATCATTTCATATGAGATCTCATATCATTTCATATGAGATCTCATATTATTTCATATGAGATCTCATATCATTTCATATGAGATCTCATATCATTTCATATGAGATCTCATATTATTTCATAGGAGATCTCATATCATTTCTTATGAGATCTCATATTATTTATTTGAAATCGATCGATTACTCCTTCGTCCTGCTCTACCGCAAACAGTTTATTTACAATTACCTCAGTTTCTTGGTTTCAAATACAGAACACCGTCTGTTTGGTATGGGGTTTTCGGAGTGGACATACAGTTTCTAGGCAGAAGCGATTTTATTGACAGAGACAGAGTCAGATGAAAGTCGTAGCGAAGGTTATAAGGTTCATTTTTAGGTATCACTATATGTTTCGTTAGAGTTTTGTAGCCATAAGCTTGCGCGGATATGAGATACGGCCCAGGAAGCATAGGTCGCCAGTACTCCCCGTTTTTCGTGACAGTAACAGGTTTCTCGTTGCCGACGACAGTGATGATAGCTTTCGGCAAGGGTTTGCCCCAAGTGTTCAACACGAGACCGTAGACACCCCGACGTGTGCTCTTTATGAAGTTAAGCATGGAATCTAAGTTGGACATCCAGTAGTAGGGGAGATATTTGCGAGCAGGATATTTACAACAGCTTAGTTCCAAAGCAAGTTCCAAGCAGTTGGTGTCTTCATAGGTGAAATCTTGCATTCCTGAGGAACAACCAAGAACATGAAAATAATAATATCGCCTTATTTATACTGTCCGATAAGGACTATTAAAGTCCCATATTATTATGTGGTAAAAATTCCAAATGGGAGGATAACTTGTCATGTCCCGGCTGGGTTTCGAACCCACGACCTCTGGAACCTGTGGATTCACAGAGTGCCGCCTTTACCACTGAGCTACCGGGACAGACTGGTGGTGGCGAGGAACCTATAAAAACTTTTCTGTTTGTACTGATTAAAATAGAGAAGTTAGTTGATGGCATGTATAATGTATATTCAGAACGGTCACTTGCTGATGAGAGCAAATAAGCACAAAACAGCTGTCTTTTTTCTAGACTTAACAGAAAATGGTCTATAGCTCACGATTTACCTAAGCTTCAAGAAAAGTGACTAAAACTTTAGTGCCAACTTTGTCTTTGTCCCTAGGAGAAGTATTTTATATATATCTCCCTTGCCTTTATCCCATATTAGCTTATGTTGCTTTTGGGGTCGGCATTGTTCAACCTCATGGTTGAGGTTGGTAGGGTGGAGCACGTTTTTTTTATGGCTGGATGCCATTCCTAACGCCAACGATTCTATTTGATTTAACGTCTTGGATTAGGACGGGGGTTTTACCCTCCATTCGCTGGGAATCGTACCAGCTACCCACATTAACCTCACCCAGCCTGGGTAGGCCCGGAAATGGCAGCCTCACGTGTTTGGATGGAACAGAATTTTCTTCGAAAAGTCTGCCCCAGCCGGGAGTTGAACTCGGGAACTCTGGACTACGGGCAGTAGTCACAACCATTACGCCACGGAGGAGAAGTATTTTATATATGTATAAAAATAAAACAAGAATTATTTTTCCTCATGAAAAAAAAAAAACAAAAAAGTACCTTTGTAATCCCAATTATTGCCGTGACTATTATCCCAGTAGTTGGTGAATCCGTCTGTGTAATTTTTATAGCATGGTTGTTCGTGTCTCATCATGACACTTCTCTGGGAATATTCCGATGCCAACATTTTGAAAAATTTATCATCCGGTTTCACGCTTGGTTCATAATACAATGGTCTTTCGCCAAGTAAGTTATCATAACTGTTCAAGATTGCCCCCATGATAGGAGGAGAACTGGCAACAATGTCACCGCCCCGCAGGTCGCCAGAGAGAACAAAGGGATGATTAGAGTCCAAGAGAAAATTCATCATGCTGCAAGCTTCAGGTCTGAACCTGATGGATAAAAAAAATGGCATCTTAGTATATTAAATTCATGTAAGCAAACACTTTATTTACTATTCTCTCAGTTTCTTGGTTTCAAGTACAAAACACCCTCTGTGTTGTACGGGGTTTTAGGAGTAGATAGACAATTTCTAAGCGATTTTACTGGCAGAGTCACATTAAAGTCGTATAGAAGGTTTCAAGGTTCATCTTTAGGTATCACTTTAATGTTCTGTTCTAGTCAAATTAAATTCATGTAAACCAGCGTTGATGGTGCGTTGAATCTACTGGAGCTAAGCAAAGTCATAGGATCACCGCAGTTGAGCAACGTCCAGCGAGGTGAATACTTCGTGATCCTGGTATTCCGGCTCAACCTAGGCTGGGTGAGGTTAATGTGGGTAATTCAATTTTTTTCTTACTGATTTAAAAAAAAAGTTGTTAGAAACACGTTTTACCTGTTTTTCTTAGTACACGGATCGCTGGTGAAGTTTTTACCAATATCTATATCATATCCATTATTCTTGCCCCTATTCGAACCCGTGCGTCTGTCACATTCTCCTTCAACTGCTACACTGAAGCCATCAGGATTCAGGGTGGGAATAATCCAGACGTCAATCTCATCCAAGATTTTCTTCACAGTGTTGTCATGTTGGTCATCGTACTTGTACACTAGGTACTGAATGAGCGAGACCTGATGCAAGACGGAATTTTTTTATATTTTTATTAATTTATTTTTTTTTAAGAACATACCATTGTTTCAACAACAAAAAAAATATTATATTAGTTAAGTTTTATTAGTTGATTATTATATTAGTTAAGTTTTACTTATTCATCATAGGGTGGCATCATCGTGAATGATGGTAGCCGGACAACGGAGAAATGACTCAGCACTTCTACCACTGTCTTTACAAGGAGGCTAATAATTGACAAGGTCCCCCAGAACCAAGCCCATGCTGGTCTACTGCCTGTTTATAGTACCCTAGCTAGACTGCTGGTCTACTACCTGTTTATAGTCCCCCAGCGAGACTTACCTATTATAATTATATTTTTTAACATTGAATAAGATAATCAAGAGAGGAAACAAAGTTATTCAAAACTTTCTTAGAATTTTCCATGGAGGAATGAGAATTAGGGAATAACGTATATCTCATCGGTAAAGAAGTTGTCCCCTAAAATCGGACATTCTGGATAGTTGGAACACAGAAGAAATCAAAACAATAACAAATTAGTTCTTATTCTTTATGTGCATTTGAAGGTAAAATTCGTAGCCATATTGAATAGATTCTTATGTGACACGTTCGAGACATTACAAGTTCTTCATTACTCATTCCTCCATGAAATTTTATGTACCATATTTATTATGCTAAACAACGTCAAGCTACACTAAGAAAAAAGAAAAGTGTCAACTTCAAAATGTGTCAACTAGATAGCAATTGTATTGTATTGTAATAACACTGGTAAATCTACAAAAAAAAAAATGTATTCTACATTTATTGTTGACCCCTTTGCCAGGACCCTATAATAATAATAATATCGCCTTATTTATACTGCCCGATTAGGACTATTAAAGTCCCATTATTCCAGCAGTAAGCCAAAGATATATTATTATGTGGTAAAAATCCCAAATGGGAGGATAGCTTGTCTTGTCCCGGCTGGGTTTCGAACCCACGACCTCTGGAATCTCTGGATTCACACAGTGCCACCTTTACCACTAAGCTACCGGGACAGACAATAGTAATGCTAATAATTGGCAGACCGACCGACAGACAGACACAAAACCAGAGTTGCTGAGGAGATTATGAAATGTCCAGTAATATTAGGAAAACACACTGAGATCATATAACATTCCCGGCCCTTGGTTGTTTGGCGTTTGCACTGTACATTTACTCAATGTACTGTACCACTGAGCTACCGGGACAGAGCTATAATATGATATTTTCTTCTAAATTATGATGAATATCTGCTGTAAAAAATAAAACAACTTACCATCAGGGCATATCCCACCGTTTCATCTCCATGCACGTTTGCAACAAACTTGAACATGGGTTTGAGAAGTTCCCTTGGCTTCTGTACATCTTTGGTAATCTCCACTGCCCAGATTGGCGTTTTGTTCACAGCACTCCTGCCAATCTCTATCACTTTCACGATGTGTTTATATGTGACGTTCAGATCTTTCAAAAGACACTCGAGCTCTCTTGCGTCGTAATACTTATCGAATACGATTGCTTTATGGTGGCCTAAGACTAAAGTTTCAGGTGGCTTGATTGAAGAATCGAAAAATTTGTCAAACGACTCTTGCTTTACTACAGATGCGAAGGAGGAGGAAAATGATACGAAAAGAAAGAAAACAATACAATCCATTTTCAATGACACACTTTTGTATACGTTTACTATAACACTCTACCGCGTTGTCATTTTTTTTTTTTTTTTTAATTAGTCATTCTGAGAGGAAGCCAATCAGGTTCTGTATAATGTTGTTAGTAAATAATAGTCTGTTTCAGTCGATATTCTCATGTATTTTGATCGTAAATAATCAAATGTGGCATGAGTAATTTCCTTCAGCAGATGTTTTAGTTTTTTAGTCTGTAGTAGTCACTGTGGCAGAGCGAGTTAGCGCGCTAGGCATTGCACACATGGTGACCTGGGTTCGATTCCCAGCGGGGGAGGATTTTTTCTGCTCTGTACTTGGATGTTCGGGGTCCACTCATACCTCGTGAGGAAAAATGAGTAGCTGCTTTAATGTGAAGCAGCGACCAGTGGCAGAATCTTAGGCAAAAAAATAATACAAGATATTGTAAATTAGCGTGGTAAAGTCCTATGATTCTGCGCTACCCACTAAAATTGTGACATAATAACACAAAGAAAAAGCATTATTATTATTATATATATATATAGTTTTTTACTTTCATTCTCCTATAATAAGGAAAGTATTGTATTCGTCGAAAAAAAAATTTCATTCCATTTAGTAGGCAGATGAGTCGATATTACATTTTAGTTGTTCTTTTTTTCTTTTATATTATTATTATTATTTTTTTTGGTGGAAGGCAGGAAAAAATCTTTTAAAGACAGCCAGTTTATCCTAACCTGGGGTGTGGGATTTCCACCCACGAAAACCCGACCTTCTCAAAAAGCTAGCGCTGTAGGACCCTACTGATTTAAGGCCCTCCCATATCTCATTTTTTTTTACTTTTACTAATAATACTCTTTCCAGATATTTTATTTTGTTCATTCTTTGTTAACTATTAAAAATATCGACTTACATTTTTGTTACACCCTATAAAACCCACACTTACAAGATCAGGAGTCTCGTAACTCTTTTCCAAAAGTTGGGACAGTACTATCGGAACCCCCTGTATACAAAATTGTTAATAATTTCCGTCAGCTCGCAGTAATTTTTCCCTCCGTTCATATTCTGTTAATATTGCTGCAATATCATTCATGAAATTCCCATCCTTCATTCAATATTAAATTTCTAATCGAATTTTGTTAAACAAAATAAATCCTGGATTGTTCAATTGTTCATTGGTAGAATTCCGAACAAATTGATAACGCTGGTACCACAAAAAACATTATTTTTGTGCTCGAAGAATGGATAGTGTGCGAAAATGCTAGAAACTCGGGTACCTTATAAGCTATGCATTATGAAATGTTGTCTGATTTTAAACGGTCTTACATCTCTTACCTACTCCTCAAAACAGTCATGTTCAAATAATCAAATTTCATACAAAACCTGGCAACAATATTCAACAAAAAAACAGAAGTCCCCCCCTATTATTTTTATACCGAGCAATTTTCCGCATAAGGAAAAACTAATTACTTCTAATGGAACGCCAAATAATATTTCACAGAAAATTTGATAACAAGAAAACGTTCCGTCAAAAGTAAAATAAACACGGTCATGAAAAATATCATTTTCAAAACAATTGAGAAAAAAAAGACGTAGAAATGATAAAGGGAAGAGAGGGAGAAATGAAGTTCAGGAAGGCAAAACTGAAAATCCCTCAGGGAAATTTCTGCTGGCTGGTGGCAAAAGTTTTAACTTGAATCAAGCTCGCGGTATGAGATGATACAATAGAAATTACTTGATAGGGTTGGGTGGAAGAGATTGTCATAGGCAATAACCTTTAGTTAGGACATAAGCGTGTACATATTTATCTTTTTTTTTTTTTTTTTTTTTTTTTTTTTTTTCTTCTTCCTTTTAGGCGTTTTAATCTGCTGGGGCAGGTCATTTTTAAAAAAAAATTGTAATCATTCTTTGTACTGTACATAATAAAGAATTTAATAATAATGATTGCTTGATTCTTCTTTCTGATTCATAGGTGAGCGTTGGGAGACATCAAAATTTTATTGTTCTCCAAAAGTATAAGATCTAAACAAAAAAAAGAGGATTTTTTTTGGCACTTAGGATATTTTCGTTATTTCTTTGTGCTCATTTAAGAACAGTGTCACTCAATTCCGCCTTCCTAAAATTCTTCATTTTTCGAACTCGAACAATCGACCTCTGAGTTTCGAGTCCACTGCCTTATCGATCGAATAAATAATAAGGATACAATACGAATAAATAAGGATACTTCTTTTTGCATAAATAAGTATAGATTATGACAGGTCTATCATCACCGATGTCATCCCTGGTAATGTCAGTATTTATGACTTGAGTGCAGCTATCGATGTCAGGCAGAGTGCCAGGGATCGCTTTCTATGATTAGTACTAACATGCGAAAGCTTTCTGGAGCGCAACTTCTTTCTACATAGATGACACTTTATTAAAAAATATGTTTTGAATATCATTATTATTATTGTGAATATCATTATTACTATCGTGATTTGAGAGAAGATAAGAAACATCCAGTGAGGCTAGGACTTAAATGGTCGAACCCTATTCCCGGCCCCACTCAGTCTGAGCGAGTTTAATTATTTGAGTAGCTGATTTGTGAGTTTCCAGCGAATGGAGGGTGAATGTCCCGTCGTGATGTAACCATGCAGTTGAAAGCGACGTTAAACCAAAAAATAAACAAGAGTTTTTAGGTATCAATACCTATCTCACGGACACGGAATTATTATTATTATTATAACAAGAGTGCCTTTATTGAACAGTAAATTGGGAAAAGTCTCCTTAACACGTTCAATAGATAGTGGGAAGTGGGCGAAAACTATAAACTGACCTCAGTAGCTTGATCGATAAGGCGGCGAACTTGTAACCTGGAGGTCGGTGGTTCATTATTATTTATTTTAATGTGTTCTATCCGTCCACTGCATTTTGTTAGCAGTGATAAAAAACATGTGGTTTTTTTAGGGTCTTGAGGCGCAAATGCGCAACCATCGTAAAATTTAACGTAAATTTAGAAGAAAAAAATGTTCTTCTTCCTGTTTTTTTTTTTATTTATTTTTATACAGCCTGGTTTTTCCTTTTCTAATATTTACTTTAATTTTCAGCTTGAAAATATTCTATAAAAAAACTACTATGAATTCATTTCTTTGTATTATCTTCAAGAATTTTTTAGCCATTTCTTTCGTGGTGTAGTTGCTTATGAACCTTTTTTTCTGTGTATTCCATTTCGTTCGTCTTTTGTTTTGTCCTTATTTTCTTCCTCCTCGACCTTCTGTCCTCATTATCTTTTATTTCAATCGCAACGTCACCACATCCTCTGCTTTTCTGCCTGGCTCCATTCTCACGCCGGAGTCTTTTGTTCATATCCATTTCTTATTGTCTCTCATCCGTTTCCGGTTTCGTCACATTTTTTCTTTGTGTCTTCTGCTATGTTCTGCTTTGTTCTCCTGTTCCTCTGTCTCCTCTTTTTCCTTGTCTCTTGTTTCTATATTTTCTACGTGTGCCATCTTTCTTATATATTACCATTTACTTGCACTGGTAGTCAAGTGGTTAAGGCGCTACCCTGGTAATTCAAGTAGCGTAGGGATCCGTTGCACAGAGAGGTATTTTTCAAATCTGGGGGGACAAAATTATTTTTTGGTGAAAATAGCCTCCAATAATGCTAAAAAGTTCTTTTAACCCTATAGGGGTTAAAAAAAACTTTTTAGCATTCCTCTGAGCAAATTACCCTTCTAGCAGGCTGCTACCTACTTGGGACAGCATTGGAGCGGCCGAATATTTGCGTATTTTTATCACTGTTCTTTTGTTGGTGTTGATGATGATGATGATGAAGGAAAAGAAAAAAAGAAACAACAATTTTATACAAAACGCAAAAATGCAATTTTATTTTATGTATAGGTACCATATTTTACATACAAGCTATCATTCGTCGTCGTCTTCTTCTTCTGAGTGGAAATCATGGAGTGGTAAATGATCAGACGCAGACAACATCTCTATTATCTCTCTTGAGAAGGGCTGAGAGTATTTGTTGCGGTGAGGTCGCATCCCTGTCATCAGAGGGTCCGAGTTGAGCAGAATGTACCCTTTGAAGCAATGTACGCTTTCTTTATTTTTGTTGCTCGTTTTGGATTGGAAGTCAAGTCTTTGAGCAGTAAAGATACATCTCGTTCGGGGGGAAAAAAATGTAGGTGGGTTTTAATTTAAGCATAATTTCAGTCGGTAGTAGGTAGTAGGCACCAAGTATCATTATTTGGTTAAAACAAACGAAAGAAGAAGATTTTTAAACTTAAACATGGTATGCAAGCCCCTAATTACATATTTAGGTTCCTCTCAGAAATGTCAGCGAACAACTTCTTCGGACGTCCGGGTCCTTCTGATTATGGACTTATATATCTCGTCTACGACTTGCGTTTCCGTATCGGGTCTTCATATCTGATTTCAAACGTCTTATGTCTCTTTTGAATTAAGTTAATAAATTCATCTTCTAAGAATGGTCCGAGATTCAGCAAAAACTCTTCCATTTGATCAAGCTTCTCATCCATGTGACCCCTCCAGAATCAATACCTTATTGAAAGAGGTGTCTTCTACTGATGAGTTGACACTCAGATGCATCTAAGATTTAAAAAATAATATATAACATTATACGATTACATCTCTAAACTAAAGAATAGTAAAACTCAAAATTTTCTAATCCAGAGGTTGCTTTAGTTTTTGGCACTTTAAAAAAAAAATCGCACCGATTCGCACCCAATTTTTTAGTTACGTTAAAACCAAGAAAATTACCCATTCAGTGATACCCATATCAAAGCCGGACAAAGCCGGGAACTACTACTTTTACACCTTTGAAATTTAAATTTTGAAAAAAATTGCCTCGAAAAAGGGCCATTATTAAATTAATCGTAGAACATCAAGTATTTGTTCTATGAACTTAAACTCTTATGAAATAAGAGCATATTTACCTACTTCAACAGCCTTCATCGTTATTGTGACGAAAAAAATATTTAAAGCAAAGAAACCAAGGTATCAAGATTGACGTCTCACTCCTCAACTAGGGAACTACTACAAGCAATAAACATACGGACAACTTGAGAGTGACCGTGTATTAAAAGTATGAAAGCTAGATAATTAAACTTGCTATATTAAAATGCACTAGGGTCTTGGCTACCTGTGCATATCAGTTAAATCATCCCACGGTCGATTTCAGAAAAAACCTTTATGTCCCCCCAGATTTGAAAAATACCTCTCTGTGCGTTGGTTCGAATCCCACCCAGTGCAAGAATTTTTTCTCATTAATTTGAGTTTGTGACCACATAATAATAAGACTCTGAGGGATAGGTGGTAGAAAATGCTCTGAGCATTAACCACGCCTGGTGGTTACCTTCCACTAAAGAGTATTATTATTATTATTTGTCCGTTTTCTATCTGCCACTTATTTATATTATCTAACTAGCCGTTTGCCCGTGCTTTGCAACGAGACTAAATTTCAAATTTACTAAGGCATGGCCGTACTGCTGGACAGCAATGCCTTTTTGAACTTTTTATAATTTTTCTGGACAAAGCGATAATGGTTTTGGGGGGGTCAATTCTGAGACATTTTTCGCTATCTCTTACCGTTTTGGCTAAACAACTCCGGACAAACAAACAAACATACGAGTAGGTAGGTAGTCCATTTTTCTGTTTTTTATATAGAGACTAGCCGTTTGCCCGTGCTTTGCAACGGGACTAAATTTCAAATTTACTAAGGCATGGCCGTACTGCTGGACAGCAATGCCTTTTTGAACTTTTTATAATTTTTCTGGACAAAGCGATAATGGTTTTGGGGGGGTCAATTCTGAGACATTTTTCGCTATCTCTAACCGTTTTGGCTAAACAACTCCGGACAAACAAACAAACAAACAAACATAGGTAGGTAGGTAGGTAGGTAGGTAGGTAGTCCTTTTTTCTGTTTTATATATAGAGATGTCTTCTGAGACAGTAGAAGACATTAGATAGTAAGTCTCTTTTTTCTTTTTGCTGATATTTAACCGTTCGGATTTTTCTTTCTCTCTTTTTTCTCCTTTTATATTTTTCACTCAATTTTTACTTCCTCTTTTTACTCAGTTTTTACTTCTTCCATTTCTCTAAATTGTCTATTTACTACTTTCGATAAATTTGTAATATATGACATCGGAAGTATTTTTTCTTGTATGCTAATTTTTTTTGTTCTCCTTCCATTTCTTCTCTCGCGATTAGTCCATTTATTGCCCCCTCTTTTGATTTTGACTTAATGACTCTTTTCTTTCCTTTTTATTTTTTACTTGTTTCATTGTTATATATTTATTTCTCTTCCCTTTACTGTATTGATTCTCTGATGATTGGTCTTTCTTTTCATTCCCGCTCCCCTTTTGATTTTGACATAATGACTCTTTCCTTTCCTTTTTTTTTTAATGAACATTTATTTAAAGAGAGGTCTATAACAATCGAAGTCCTTGCCCCTTTTATTTTTTAGTTCTTTTATTATAACATATTTATTTCTCCACCTTGGTCTGTCATTTTGACTATTGTCAATAGTTCTACCTCATTTTTATTTTCTTTTTCTTCTATTTACATATATACGTATTTGTTCCTTTTGTTTTTTTTTAAACTCTTTCATTTCCCTTAGTTAGTTATGATTATAACTATCATCACTGTCACTATAGTAATTGATATCATTATTATTACAAATGTAGTTGTGCATTTTTTTTCTCTACAAACACTGTTATTATTTCTTCTATGACTTTGATTTCATCAACAGTATCAACATTGATAATACTATTGTTATTAATAATTTTCATGTTGTGTTTATCGTTGTCATCATAGATATTGCAGATAACATAAACGTTGTTGTGAAAGTTGTTCTTTGTAGATGCGATTCTTTGTTGTTGTTTTTCTCGTTGGTGATAATGATGATATTGTGAACTACGTTCGCCGGTCTTGTGGCATTGAATTACATAGAGCAATTTGAACTTTACCCTTGCGACCTGTTTCAATGAACAAAAGATAAAATTATTGTGATAATAGCACGATACCTTTACACAGTAATAATTGTTACTGTCTACACTTTCTATTTTTCTTTCTTATTGGCCTACATTGATTTTTTTAATCAATAGAGGTTCTTTGTTATTCATTAAAGAAAGTTGTGCATTGAATGCTTAAGTATTCCTGCCTGTATTTGATACTGTGTAACATTTTTTACTATTGAGTTTGAGTCCAACTTCAGTAGCTGTACCGGTAAAGCGGGTTACTCGTAACCTGGAGGTCAGTGTTTGAGTCTCATGTACGGAAAAAAATTGTGGGCAAAAGGGGCAGTTAGAGTAATCGTAAAGTCACGATTATGCCTACTTGAGGGAGGGTCCGGCTAGTCTTATGACGTAATAATACTCATGCGAAGGCTACGATTTAAAAAATACTCATCCATAAAGACTCAGTCATAAATATTTATTTTTAACGCATGTTCAGCAATTAGTAAAGCGAGTTTGGTAGTTAATTAATAGTTAATAACATAAAATAATAACTATGTTAACTTTACTGACGGAAGTAAAATTTTGTTCTGGATTCGTTTTGAATTTCGGAATAAAAGATAATTTGTCAAATATTTTAAATAAATATTTTTAATAAAGTACTTCAAGGGGATTTTAATGAAAAATCTGTAAAATGAAATTAAATACATTCCTTCCTTCAAACCTCCCCTTCAAAAAAAAAATAATAATAATAAAAAAATAGAGAAAATAATAGAATCCATGCAAATAACTGGAGTGGAAATCTCTATACAAACGGAACAATAGGCCAAAAAAACATATAGGAATAAACCGTTCTAGAGTTATTGCTTGTGAGACACGGCGTATACCGAACAGCGTACGGAAAAGGGCTTGTTAATAGGGTTTTTCTTCATATGAATAAAACCCTAAAAAGTGCTTTCCAGTGAATAAAATATTGAATATTAAAAGAAAAATGTTCTGAATTCAACAAATTTTGTTGAATTCGGCACGATTTTTTCCAAGATTGAGGCAATTTTGCATCGTTCGTTCCCCAGGCTGAATGTTTCATCTGATCATTTGTCTTGCACTATTCATAGAGGCCAGCCTACATATCTTTCGTTAGAATTGTACCTTTCTGATGTGTGGAATCTATCTTTTCCTCGTGTAGGTATCAGCCGCGGAGGGCGGAAAAATGTTTTGGGGGTGCTGCCACATAAACCAGACTAAAATGGGATTTATAGAGTCACTCTCCTAGTACCTATTAAATTTGATTTTTTTACTTTCCTTATCCTATTATAAGGAAAGTATTGTATTCGTCGAAAATTTGACCTACCCAGGTTTTCACATTTCTGGACGAATCATAGCCTCAGGATACCAAAAAAGTTGTTTTCAGCCATTGGTCCGTGCGTCTGTCTGTCTGTCTGTGTGTCTGTGTGTCTGTGTGTCTGTGTGTCTGTGTGTGAACAGGATATCTCGAGAACGGTAAGAGATAGAGACTTGAAATTTTGTATGGAAATTAATTTTATACACCAGACGAACCACGAAACTTTTGGTTGAAATCGGCCGCATTCCACGGCCGCAGGGCCGCAAATATTAGCCGCAAGCGCCGCTTCTTTGAATTGGTTAAAGATACAAAAAAAGTTGTAGAACAACATTTTCTTAGAATGCAAAAATAATAGGGGTCTATTCTGATCATTTTTTTGATATCTTGAACTTTTTGGACCTCGGCTCCAATTTACCGGTATTTTGGAGGGACCCACTTTGACTAACTTTTTTATTATTCATCCTAGTTGGGGGTTGTGACATATCAAATTCAATGATTTTGAAGTGCTGATTACGAATTCGGCATTTATTTTTAGTTATCTGTTACTGTTGAGTCACCAGTGGCGGAATTCGAGTCCTTTTTGGGGGATAAGGAAAGTCGTGTGATGTTTACACCAGATTTTTTTTACCATGCCAATCATTGTAATTATACATCAAGCTAATCGCGAGCTAGTACGCTCTCTTGTATTTTCTTTGCCAGAGGTCCCATTTTCACAGTACGCTCGTTTCTCGACTTTTCGACGTCCTTCTGTATTTACTGTATATAGGTAGCTTAACGAATTCATTCAGGAAGAGGGATGGGCGTCTATTAGAGTCAGGTCAGACAGGATACCGAGGATAGCTTCTCGTAAGTCAATAGCCTACGTGACTTATCCGGCACGTCTCTTCACTCGGGAAATATCCCTAGCGTCCAGAGAAAACTAGATAAGCTAGACCATAGTATATGTACTAAATAAGCTAAGAAACCGACCTCAGAAGCTTGATCGATAAGGCGGCGGACTGGTAAACTGGAAGTCAGTGATTCAAGTCCCGGTTTCAGCGTGGATTAGGAAAGCGATTTAGTAAAGCGAGTTTGAGAAGTTGTCATATCACGAAAGTGATTAACACAAATATGATAACTTTTAAAAACTTAAACTTACTAAATAAGCTAACAAACTCACCTCGAAAGCTTGATCGATAAGGCGGCGGACTTGTAAACTGGAGGTCGGTGGTTCGAGTCCCAAGTTCAGCAAAGATTTAGTAATAATATAGTCCAATGATTTTTAAAAGTTCCCGAAAAGTACACTAGTACTCCATGGAAACATAAAAATTTATATGTAAAAGATAAAGAAATAAAGATCATTATTATTATTATTTAGCTCTGATATTTAAGGAAATCCAAAATTTTGGTCAAAAAAGTGCAAAAATAAGGTCTACCTACGATGTGCCAATACAGAAGTTTTGGTGGATATTGAATGTAAAAGAAAAACTCTATTCCACCATGGCCGCCGCATTGCCTCTTTCGACGGCCATAGCGAGTCATTTGAATGTACTAACGGTAGCCATATTGGGTAGACTGTTGAGACAATTTTATTACCCTTGAGATATAAGGTATGATGTCTCTATTCACCTATTTATCCACTACATTAACAGCCTAAACTCATGTCTTTATAGTATCTGGAGTTGCATCAACAATTCTACAGAAGCTCTGCACCGCATGACGTAATACTTATGCAAAGGTTACGGTTTAATAAAGACCCCACAAGACATGATCGTTAAATCTATTTTCATACTTAAAGCCGTAAAGTGTCAATCTTCTGTTTCTCTCTCTCTTTCCTTTCCTAGCTTCCTCTTTCTCTCTCAGTCCTATTCACATAACTTACAACTCAATTTCTATTTATTCGTTTATCGTCTCTCTTTTTCTCTTTGCTCCCTCTCGCTTTCTCTCTCACTATCTCTCTCTCTCTCTCTTTTCCTTTATCTCACTATTTCTCTCTTCTTCTTTTCCTTTCTTTTTCTCCCTCTCCCCCAAAAAGTTAGCATTAGCTTAGGGGATGTAAATGTATAAAAAATTAAATATAAATAAATAAAATGTTCAAAATCAAATCAAAATCTTTCTCTCTCTCCTCCTTTCTCTCGCTTTTTCTCTCTCTTTCTTTCTTTTTCTCTTTTTCCCTCTATCTCTCTTTCTTTCTTTTTCTCTTTCTCCTCTCTCTCTTTCTTTCTTTCTTTTCCCCTTTCTCCTTCTCCTCTCTTTCTCCCTCTCTCTCTTTCTCTTTTCTCCTCTCTCTCTCTCTTTTCTTCTCTCTCTTCTCTCTCTTTCTCTATCTCTTCATATATCCTCTACTCTCTTCCTCCCTCCTTCTCCACTTTCTTCTCTCTCTCTCTCTTTCTCTCACTCTTTCCATTTCTCTCTCTCTCTCTTCTCTCACTCCTTCCATTTCTCTCTCTCTCTTTCTCTCACTCCTTCCATTTCTCTCTCTCTTCCTTCTCCTATTTCTTTCTCTCTTCTATACCTCCTTTCATTTCATCTGTCTCCCTCTGATTCTAAAGTGACAACATGATTACAGTGGATTTAAAATTATGGTTTCATATTCATAGGAAAATGAATATAAACAGTACAAGTATAACATGAAATTAATGTACAATAGTATACAGGGTTATATATTTATTAATTTATTTCTTATACAGGGTGAGCGTGAAGTCTGACCCAGGATGTTTTCCATCGTATATCTCAAGAACCGTAAATTAAATCAATAGAAAATTGAAACCTTTCACTAACTTTTTTTTTTAAAAACTTTTTCATAATTATGAAATACTCTTAAATAGACCTTTCAACCGACGGCAGTAGCTTGTTCGATAGAGCGGCGGACTTGTAAGCTGGAGGTCGTTGGTTCGACGGCCGTAGATATGATAACTTTTTTCTCTTAAAAAAATAGAGCTTTCAAACAAATTTCGAATCATACTTTTCTGAAAATGTTTGGACCGACTGGTACAATGTGATCACGATGAGACTTTATGGTCACCCCGTATAACGCTATTATGAAGAAAAATAGTATCAGTATATATATTTAAAATAGTATCAGTATATAAAGCATGTATATTGTATATGTATGTGTCTCTTTAATAAATATGAAATATAGGCATTAGAGAATGCAGAAATGTGTAATAAAACAAGAAAGTTCCGTCAATAGACTTTTCCGACTGCTATAAAAATGTGCAACAAGACTTGAAAGAGTTTTCATATTATTGTGTCAATCACAATAGTAATATCAGAATCACTCGAACTCACCTTGATATATATTTGTCATACTTAGGACTCGACTCGAAACACCGACCTGCAGGTTACAAATTATTATTATTATGAAATACTTTATTAGAAGAACATATTAATAATTTACAAACTAATAATAGTAAAAATTAAAATACAAAATTGACAATATTAATATAAACAGGAAGAAAATAAACAAAATATTTACATAGGTATGTCCTAACTAAAGGGCGGGGTTATTGCCTATGACAATCTCTTCCACAAAACAAATCGGACACCTTATCGTTCAAGCTACTAAGTATTGAAAAAAAAAAACGTTTCTTGATGCGTCATCATTTTTAAAAAGGCCCGGGGGGGCGGGGGGGGGGGCATTTCAAAATCTGATGGTAACATTTAAAAAAATTGGTAACCTCTGTCTGACGTACCTATATTAAAAACAAAAATACAATATGAACTCTGTTTCGTGTTAAAATAGGCCTGTTGGCGAGTGCTACTTGGCGAGATTGATAGTTCTGACAATCGATTAATTATTCTTAATTCGGTTAAGTTCACGGTATTATAATAAAATATCTTTTTTTTGTGTTATTATATCACAATTTCAGTGGGTATTCCAGAATTTCATGACTTTTTCCTATGTTAATATCTTATTTTTAGCCATAATTCCGTAACTGTAATTTTTTTTTAAACATAATTTCAACACTATATTTATAATTCTAATTAATTATAATACCTATAGCAATAACTGAAATATTCAAAAGATATTTAAAAGATATCATTGCTGCATAAATGGGTGATTTCAGATAATGATTGTTTCGAGAGTTTAGCAGAGCAAAGAAAGTGGATTCTCATGAAAAAGAAAGTGGATTCTCAAATTTCTCATTAAAAAGTAGGACCCAGGTAACCTTACGTGCAAGCCTAGGGCGCTATCCACTTGGCCACGGTGACTGCTGCGCTCTTGGTTATATTTACTGTTATATAAACACTGTAGTTTGTGGGAGGCGTTCTCCCGCGGAACGACCGTTTCGCTTGATTATTGACAACTCAATTAGTTAGATAGGCATGTATTCTGACGGAACCCTTACACAAGGGGTTCCCAAACTGTGGTCCGTGGACCACTGGTCGTCCATGTGGTCCCTAAAGAAATAAATAAAAAACAACTAATGTTCTTACAAAGAACCAGGTGGCACTAAAAAAAAAGAAATAAAAAACAAATGTCCTTACAAAAAAAAAAAAATCCTCTTAACTTTTGTTGAAAGTACCTACTGCTAGTGGTCCGTGCAAATTTATGAAATTCAAAAGTGGTGTGTGGTTTGAGGAAGTTTGGGAACCCCTGTCTCACACAATATTGTGAGTAATGCACCAGTAGTAACATAATTTATTTGTATTGTACGCGTATTACTATTACTCTCTCACACTTTCCTGTGTTCTTTTTCTCTCTCATTTATTTTGTTTTATTTTTCTTCCCCAATCTCCCTATGCCTTCTCACTACTCTCTCCTCTAACGTGGCTTAATCTCTTCCTATATTTCTCTATCCCACTTTTATTATTGTCTTTCTCCAAATTTCTGATGATTCTTGTTCTCCTACTTTTTTTTATCTCTTTATTTTTCTGCTTTTTCTTTTTCTCTTTCTTTTTCCTTTTCTCTTCCTCTTATTCTTCCTCTGTCTCTTTCTATTTCCTTTTCTCTTCTTTGTTTTCTTTTTCTCTTTCTCGTCTTTTTTCTCTGTCTCTTTCTTTTTCTTTTTCTCTTCTATGTTTTCTTTCTTTGTCTCTTTCTCTTCCTCTTTCACGTTTAGTTTCTATTTCTCTTTCTTGTCCTCTTTTTCTTTGTCTGCCTCTTTTTCTTTCTCTTTCTTTTTCTCTTCTTCTTTCACTCTCTCTCCTACTCGTCTTCATTTCTCTCTTCTTACCTCTCATTCTCTATCCATCACACTTTATCTCCCCAACATCTTTATTTCTTTTCTTCTTATTTTATTACATCTAGTTCTCGCTTGGCATATTTTTCTTTTATACGTTTCTTTTATATTTATATATTTTTCTTTTCTATGTTTCTTTTATATTTATATATTTCTCTTTTATATGTTTCTACAACCTTCTTCTTCATCACCACAGCTCTTATTTCCATGCATGACATTACCTACAAGTAAAGCAATGAATAATGAAAATCGTACCTCCATTCGGTTCTAGTGTTATACACTTATTGTGTCTATAATTTCTGTAATAAAAATTGCAGTTTTTGAAATTCATGTTATTTATTTTCAAAAAACATTAGAGTAAATGCATGAAATACATCCTACAATGAAACATACACCGAGCAGCATATTTATATGCCTAGCCAGTATTGTATTTTTTCAAGAGGTTATTTTTGTGGTAGTTATAGTAATTTTAATAGTTCTGAAAATTGAAAAAAATTAAATGTGTTTTTTAATGTTTCATCAGAGTCCTTGAGGACTTCTGAGAGGTGAAACACTTTTTTTCTAGGTTCTAATTTGGGGCAGGAAATTATAATATGCTGTATTGTGATTTGTTGTCCACATTCACAAAGGGGTGGATCTTCTTTTTTCATAAGATGAACATGAGTTAAATTGGTTAGTTGCCGTCTCAAGTGTTCTTTTTTTTTATTTTATTAAATGATATGTTTTCCAATTTTAAATTTTTTGTTTTAATAATAATAATAAATACCGTTAGGTATTGTATATTTTACGGTACATGACCAATTTACAAGAAACAAACATTACCAATATATAAGATTTTTTTTTCTTTTCTTCTTTTTTCAGATACAAACAAATTACCAATAGTTAACACAAACGAAATACAAGTCACAAAAGTCAAATTTGAAATACATATGTCAAGATCAAAATAGGAGAAAAAAAAAAATGGTCATAGGAATATAAAAAAAAGTCACTAGAATTTAAATAATGATAATAATAAATTGTACATTTAACTTGGTTCTGGGGGACCGTGTTAATTATTAGCCTCCTTGTATAAACTTGATGAAAATAACATGTTTGGCGACCATGAAACATGATGATGATGATATTGATGATGTATTGAATTGAATTTTCTTGTAGGTATATAAATTTATGTTAGACCCTAATCCCTAATTATTTCTTACTGTACAACTCTCGACTTCTTTCTCTTTATCTCTCTCATTTTTTTATTCCGTCTCTCTCTCTTAAATTGTCTTAATGATTCTTCAATTATCTGAGTCATTAACGGATGCTGTTTTTTTTTAATTTTGTTCATTTGCCATAAAAAAAAACTGTTTTCTCTTCTTCAATCTCTTCTCCTTTGCTTTTTAATCTCTCTCTCTTTTTCTTTCTTCTCTTTTGCATACTCCTCAATTTTCTCTCTCTCGTTTACTCTAGCTTTTTCAATATCTCTAATCTAGTTTGTCTTATTCTTTCTCATCTTCTTTCTCTCTTTTTCTTTTAAATCCCTCCCTTTTTCTTTCTCTTTTTAAATGACTTATCTCTTTGCCTATTTCTGTTTCTCTCTCCTTCACTTTTTCTTCCTTCCGTCCCTCTCTCCCTTTTTCTTTTTTCTGTCCATTTCTCCCTTTTTCATTGCTTTTCTCTCTCTTGTTTACCCTAGCTTTTATAACTACTTTTTCAATCTCTTTAATCCAGTGTGTCTTTCTGCATGTCTTTTTCTTTCTTATCTTTCCTCCTTCTTTCATCTCCCTCCTCTTTTCTTTTTCTTTTCAACCCATTTTTCTCTCTCTCTCTGTGTCTCTCTTCTTTGCTTTTAATCTCCCTCTCTTTTTCTTCCTTCTGTCCCTCTCGGCATACTCTTCAATTGTTTCTCTCTCGTACAATTTTTAACTACTTTTTCAATTTCTTTAACCAAGTGTGTCTTTCTGCATGTCTTTTTCTTTCTTATCTTCCCTCCTTCTTCTATCTGCATCCATTATTCTTTCTCATTCTACCTCACTTCTCTCTCTCTCTCTATCTACCTCTGTTTCTCCCTCCTTCACTAATCTCTCTTTCCCTCTCTTTTTCTTACTTCAGTATCTGTTTAATTTTCTCTGTCTAGCTTTTTTAACCACTTTTTCAATCTAGTATGTTTTTCTCATCCTCTCTCTCTCCTTCTCTCTTTTCCTCTCTCTCTCTCTCCCTCTCTCTGTATTCTCGCAGTATCTCGCTTCATAAAGTTTACGACCTAAGGAAGAGATTTTCCGCGCTACAAATCTTCCTAGTGGTAAGTAAGTTTCTAAATTACTAGTGGTAAGTATCTGTTTAAAGTACTAAAGTCTAGAACATTATTTCTTCAAGTGGTAAGTATCTGTCTAGAGTACTTAATGCTTAGAAAAAAATTCTTTCAAGGAAAAGCTCCAAGGTTACTAAAGTCATGGCTAAAGTGTAGGTGGTAGAAATCTCAGTAAGGAGTTCAGTCCAATTTTCCGAACATATATTGATATGGCACGATTAGCACAGTGGTTGAGACCCTCGCTTGCCATGCGGAAGGTACCGGGTTCAAACCCCCGCGCCGACAAATAAGTTGTATTCAAGAGGAATATCTCACAAACAACTGTAACCAAATTTTCCGTTTGAGTGTAGTTTTGATATCACGAAAGTGATTAACACATAGTATTATAATAATATGATAACTTATGTATATGAAACTTATACATTATGAAGTAAAATTCAGTAGCAAGGTTGCTCTCTAAAACTGTGTAAGATTTGAACTGTGTTAAATTTGATGCATTAATATTAATGATTTTGAGGGGCTCTATCTACGTCAGAGTCAAAAAGCTATATCTCAAGTCTTCAGGTGTAATTATTATATTTACGTCAGGTCTTCAGCATCAACTTCAGTATTTTTTTTTAAATTTGACTGTTTTACAGCCTTTTTTATTTCGTAGCCATGAAACAAGAGCTAATGTAGACGCTTGTGGTCTGTGTTGTAGCTTGTCCATTCCGTAGTATGCCTCCCCTCTGATGGGCGAGAAGTGACACAATACTTCCCATTTTGGTGCTGGGTCAACACGAGAGCACCGAAAGGTATCCGTTACAAAAAATTGTAACCAAATTAATAATACAATTTTTTGTCGGCACCGGGGATCGAACCCGGGACCTTCCGCATGGCAAGCGAGTGCTTAACCACTGATTTATAGACAAAGAACAAATAGACAAAGAACATTTTCCAACATAACATCCGATAAATTTCTAATGTTAGGAATCGAATGTATTGTGTTCATTTTGTTAAAAAATAATATTTTTTTGCTCCGATTTCAATTTTTCTTCCAAAAATATAAATGGCTGATTTCTCTACCAAATGCTCTCTAAATGAATTTCTTTTTTTACTTATAAATGTTGTTGTCTTGTTGATTTGGAAATAAAACTACATAAATAATGACTGATAACCTGGTACACGACAGAACCTATCAACTTTCCAAAAGACAAGGTGAAACATCATCAGGAAAACTTTATGGCATTCCGACCCAATCCAGACTGGGTGAGATTAATGTGGGTAGCAGGTTTGTGATAACCCCTGCGAATGGAGGATAACACCTCCGTCATGATATGACCATGTAGATGAAAGAGACGTTAAACCCAAAAAAAAACTTTTATGGTTGGTCAGAACCATAGAAACTTATGATGAAAAACAAATAAAGTGTGTAAGCACTTTGTGGAATTAATAAAAACACTGCCAATTATGGACACAATACTTCCTCGTGATTCTTTCACATTGTATACACGTGGCAATTTTGAGATTTTCTACTAAATCACATGTATCTCCCAAACAGCTCGACCGATTTTCTTTAAATTTATTTTAAATGGTAGAATACTACTTTTCTTACATTTCAGATTTTACAATAATACTGAATCGGCAAGTTGAAGACCTCTTTTTTCACTTTTTTGTCTTTTTTTTAATTTTCTTTAATATCAAAGATAAATTATAATATATATAATTATATATTATAATAAATTAAAAATTTATAAATAACCTATGTAAAATAATAATATATGCATATACATACAGAATTTCATCAAAATCGGGTGTTTAGTTCACGAGATATAAGCGTTTAAGTAAATTGTTAGTGGTCAGGCGCATGGTCTCTTTCACCCAGAACCGCTAGTAGGAAGTTGATGAATTTAAAATGGGACCATCTGCAGAACGTCTCCTATATGTTTGCAAAATTTCATCAAAATCCGTTAAGCAGTTTCCGAGATTTGCGCGTTACAAGGGATATTTTTAACAGACCGACAGAAACTTACGATTTCTAATATTAAATATTTCTCGGAAGTAAAACCATTAACCAACATCAAATAGGTATCTGAGGTTTCCCATGGTCTGTGTCATGACATTCCGACTTCAGGACAATTGAAAACACAAAAACAGCTCAAAATGTGTTCTCTTTTTGCTTTTCAAATTGCAAAAAAATACACAGTTCAAAAAGGTTTTTAGGGGATTGAAAATTAAAAACTTCTCCACGGTGAAACGAAAAGCAATCTCGGGTTTTTTATCTTTCAATTATCAAATCCTGAATACTGCTCCCTACACAATGAACATGTACACTCCAGCTCAAAATTATCGGACCAATATTTTTGGACGATTTAGAAAACTCCAGGACGATTCAGAAATCTGGCAATCATATTAACGTACATAGAAAATTGGCCCTATTCCGTGGGAATTTTTTAAAATAAACATGATAATTATTTAGGAATATGTAATATTTTATATAAAACTAGTTTTATATAAAACACAATACTTCCCATTTAGGTACTGGTTAAAATTTCAAAATAACGGCGCGAACGACCTGCTCCAGTAGAGTTAAATCGCCTAAAAGAAAAAAAATCAAAATTCAAAAATTCCTGCAGATTAGGGAACAAACTTCATTTATTACTTCTTGGTAGCACTATTATCTAGGTTTTTGGCTTATAGAGGGACGAAAATTTTAAACTGGAGTATATCAATTATTTTCGTAGACATTTAAAAAATGGAGAGGGGGGGGGGGGGTTGAAGGACATAATATGCTATGTGTGACTAGGGTAAGGAAAGGGAATGTGGGTATAATGGTATATGTATATGAGAATTGGTAGTATTATTGCCATGAAAGTGCATTCAAGTTTTCATGCTTTTTGTAAATCAAAGGTTACACTGTGACCTTGAACAGGTTGGTACTTTCCGGAAAATTCAGGTAATGAAAAGTTGCAACGTCAATTATTTTTTCAAAAAACTTATACAACACTTTACTTGAGTATTAATAAAATAATAATAAAATAAATGTGTTTCTTTGTGTTATTATATCACAATTTTAGTGGTTAGCGCAGAATTATAGGACTTTTCCGTATCTTTAATATCCCAATATCTTATTTTTGCCTATAATTCCGCCACAGGTCCCTGCTCACATTAAAGCAGTTACTCATTTTTCCTCACGACCTATGACTGGACCCCGTACACCCTAGTACAGAACAGAAAAAATTCTACCCCGCTGGGTATCGAACCCAGGTCACCGTGCGTGCAATGCCTAGCGCGCTAACTCACTCTGCCACGGAGACTAGATTAGACAATAGAGAGAATAGAGAATAGAAAGAAAGTAGAGAGAGAGAGGGGGGACTACCTACTGCAAAAAAAATGTATAATAATAGAAGCCAATTTTTTTTTTCTTTTATAATAATAATAAATAACCGGTGTACGGGAGTATATTTACGGGAATAGCCCTATTTACAATGTCAACAATAAAAATGTCAATAAATACAAAGATTAAAATAAAACTATTGTTTTACCTTTTTCAGACTCTCTCACAGGACACCAGAGAAAATAAGTTTTCCTCAAGATACCTGAACATACCTGTAAGCAAAAGAAAACAAGTAAAGATAAAAAAGGAGTACAAATTCCGATAAGCTCGAATTTGATATAACTCTGGCCTCGTTTATCCAAGGCTCAACAAATTATAGTCAAAAGATGCGCTCTGAGCTCTTCTATCTTTTGTCCCTACCCCCAGCTCTCTACTCCCCTTCTAACGCAACCCTCTCTTAATTGTTGTGTAATTGGTTGGAAAAAAACTCGGACTTCGTTTATCCAAGGCTTGATTTTTATTGCATTAGAAAATGATCTTGACATGAATTATGAATGACCTGTCGGAAAAAAAAACACTGGCAATTATGGACACAACACTTCCTCGTGATTGTTTCACATTGCATACACGTGCCAATTTTGAGATTTTATACAAAATTACTTGTACCTCCAAAACGACTGAACCGATTTTCTTCAAATTTGTTTTATATGGTAAAATAATGTTTTTTTCTACATTCTAGATTCAACAAAAAACTCTGTATCGGCAAGTCGTGGTCCTTATTTTTTGACTTTTTTGTCCAAAATTTCGGATATTCTTAAATATCAGAGTCACATTATAATTAATTAAAAAATAAATATAAATATCCTATGTAAAACAATAATATGCATATAAATACAAAATTTCACCAAAATCGGGTGTACCGTTCACGAGATATAAGTGTTTAATTAAAAAGTTAGTGGTCAGGCGCATGGTCTCTTTCACCCAGAACCGCTAGCACGAATTCGATAAAAATGGGACCATTATTTTATAGAATGTCTCCTAGATGTGTGCAAAATTTCATTAAAATCCGTCGAGTAGTTTCCGAGATTTGCGCGTTACAAGGAATTAACAGACCGACGGACCGACAGACGGACACAAAACCAAATTTTCTCAGGAGGTTATGAAACGTCCAGAAATATGGAGAAAAAAAAAAATTGAAATCGGAGCAAAAAAATATTTTTTTTTACAAAAACGAACCCAATTCTTCTGATTTCAAATATTAGAAATTTCTCGAAACTAATAAAGTAATCACTTGGCCTTGCGGTTTTTTACTTTATTTTATTTTTTATATTTGGGTGAAGACAATTTTTTTTGTTGATATTTTAAACATAATATTCAGAAACGGGCCGATTTTTTTTCCCTGGCCTTGCGGTAGCCTGCTCGGCTTGCACTCCAGGTGACCCTGGTTCGAATCCCGGTGGCGTCGGAATTATTTCGGCTCTGTACTTTGAATGTCGGGGCCTACCCTAGCCTAGTGAGGACAGATGGGGTAGTTATAGAGTGGGCAACGACCAGTGGCGGCATTACGAGATAGATAGACATAGCGCGCGATTAGCTCAGTGGTTAAGCACTCGCTTGCCATGCGGAAGGTCCCGGGTTCGAACCCCCGCGCCGACAAAAATTTGTATTCTTAATTTGGCTACAATTGTTTGTAAGGGATACTTTCCGGTGTGCTCGTGTTGACCCGGCACCTAAATGGGAAGTATTGTGTCACTTCTCGCCCATCAGAGGGGAGGCATACTACGGGATGGGCAGGCTACAACACAGACCACAAGCGTCTACAGTACCTCCTGTTTCATGGCTACGAAATAAAAAAGGCTGTGAAACACTCATCTATAAAAAAAAAAAAAAATATATTGGAATATGATGATTATAGTTGGAGATATGATGCTTGATGCATTAGTTCTCGTAATGTCGATGCTACCCACTAAAAATTGTGACATAATAACACAAATAACTAGCTCTATCTTTAAAAAAAATCTTAATCGGGCAGAATAAATAAGCTGATATTATTAGTTGGGGTTGATTTTTTTTTTTACTTCATTAAGAAATGTTGAGGGAAACTTATTTTTTAGTATTATAGTCGATAATGATTGAACGCTCGGAGGAACCTTCAGAGCGAAAGGATTCATTCAAAATACCGTCCGTAATTTAGTTATCCAGATTATGCAACCTGGCTAATCCGTCGGCCCGTCAGAGAAAATCCGAGGAAAGTTAGAAAACGTGGAAAGATGAGAGAGAAAGCCGTGGAAAGCAGAACTATGCCTTTAATGTTTGTAGAAATATCCAGTAGTGGAAATTTAGAAAAAGTGGAAAGATGAGAGGAAGAAAGCCATGAAAGCAGAAATATGCATACAAAGTAGTGAGGGAATGTTTCGTGATGAGAGGAATGCGTGAAGAATGCAGAGATTGTGTGAGAGAAAGAAGTTGAGAAGTTTAATATTGTTATGACGTGAAGTAATGAACAAGTGCAGTGTTTCCTAACATGGGACACTAAACTTGTTGACAACAATGCAGCTCATTTTTTAAGGACTAGGTCCAGGTAGGTTAAGGCGTCTGACTTAGAGAGTAGGTTCTCAGAAAATAGGTTAAGGCGTCTGACTTAGAGGTTGGGTTAAGGCGTCTGACTTAGAGAGTAGGTTCTAACTTAGAAAGTAGGTTAAAGGGTTTGACTTAGAGAGTAGGTTCTCAGAGAGTAGGTCCAGGCGTCTCACTTAGAGATATATTCTTGGAGAGTAGGTCGTAGCGTCTGACTTAGAGATATATTCTTGGAGAATAGATCGTAGCGTCTGACTTAGAGATATATTCTTGGAGAGTAGGTCCTGGCGTCTGACTTATTAGAGATATATTTTTGGAGAGTAGGTCGTGGCGTCTGACTTAGAGATATATTCTTGGAGAGTAGGTCCTAGCGTCTGACTTAGAGATATATTCTTGGAGAGTAGTTCGTGGCGTCTGACTTAGAGATATATTCTTGGAGAGTAGTTCGTGGCGTCTGACTTAGAGATATATTCTTGGAGAGTAGTTCGTGGTGTCTGACTTAGAGATATATTCTTGGAGGGTAGGTCGGGGCGTCTGACTTAGAGATATATTCTTAAAGAGAAGGTCGTAGCGTCTGACTTAGAGAGTAGGTCAAGGTGTCTGACTTGGAGAGTAGGTCCTGGCGTCTGACTGGTTCTCAGAGAGTAGATTAAGGGGTCTGACATAAAGGGGTTTATATTGTTTCCAGAAAATGGAAAGAATATAAACAATAAAAAGGAAAAAAAAGATAAATACCTATACACGCACACATAGTACCTATGTCATAACTAAAGGGCGGGTTTATTGCCAACGGCAATCTCTTCCACCCAACCCTTAGATATGCACTTTCTTCTGCTGAATTTGTTCCGAAATGTCCGTGCAAGACCTAGGTCGAGTATTTTTAGAACCTCCTTCAAGGACCTGGAGGAATAAGCACCCAACTGGCAGGGAACATTAGTCTGCTCCTATGTACATTTATAATCTGATGAACAAAACGTCTCAAGTTGCCTCAGGAGGAGGGGAAAGTGGAGGGGAAGAAAGGGGGAAAGAGGAGGAGGAAGAAGGGTAGGAGGAAGAGTAGGAGAAGGAAGGAGAGGAGGAAGAAGAGGAGGAGAAGAAGGAGGAGGAAGAGGAGGAGAAGGAAGAGGAGGAGGAAGAGGAGGAGGAGGAAGAGGAGGAGGAGGAGGAGGAGAGAAAGGAAGAAAAACAGAGCGAGAGAGGCGATTTTGGAGGGAGTAAGTGAGGGGGAGGAAGGAGAGAGTAGGGAGTGGGAAGGAGGGAGAGAGAGAGGTAGGAAGGAGAGAGTAGCAGGGAGGGAGAGAGAAGATGAGAAGACTAACAACAGTTTACTTTTTAACTTTTTCATTAATCATAACCTTCTTACTTAGCCAAGATGAAGACCGATGAGAGAGATGAAGATAGAGAGAGAAGGCGAAAAATGAGGAAAGAGAAAATGTTGTTGGGAGGAACACTGGAAAAGAGAAAGAGATAATTTATGTATGAGAAGAGAGAGAGAAAGAAAAGAGAGAGGGAGAGAAAGAGAGAGAGTGATGGAGAGGTATGAGGAAGGAGTTGGGAGGGACACTAGAAGAGAGAGAAGAATAAAGATAAGAGAGAGACAGAGATGTTTGTTTCCTTGTATGCTGAAAGTCACCGCTAATCTAATTCCTAAGGAAGAGGCGGTGAGGGAAAAAGAGAAAGAGAGAGAGCTGATAACATCCTAGGTACAAGTAGTGCTTTATTTGTAGACTGTCAGGACAAACAAGTAGTCCCATTCTGGCAACAATTTTAACAAAGCACCTCTTTATTTATTATAATTATAATACATCGAAAAAAATAACTAAGACAATTCGGTTCATAAGTTCGGCACTTCGTCGAAAAAAAAGACAAAATAAATGGCAAAAGAAAGGTACCTAGTTAAAGAGTTAGGTCAAAAAAAGAAACACTTATTTATTTGACTTTAACAGCTCCAGAAGGGAGGGGAATCACTTATCATATTTTTTTCATACACTAGGAAGGTGCTCTTGAATTATCTTCAATAAATAAGGTTTGGGTGGAAGAGATTGTCATAGGCAGTAACCCTACCCTTTTTTTTTTTTTTTTTTTTTTTTTTTTTTAAGTGGGGTTTAACGTCGCTTTCAACTGCCATGGTCATATCACGACGGGGGTTTTACCCTCCATTCGCAGGAAACTCACAAACCTGCTACTCACATTGACCTCACCCAGCCTGAGTGGGGCCGGGAAAAGCCAGCGTCACGAGAATTAGAATTTGAATGGTCACCCATCCAAGTCTTAACCTCGCTGGATGTCGCTTAACTTCGGTGTTCTGAAGGGAACCGGTGTATTCAACATGCCATCGACGCTGGCTTAACCCTACCCTTTAGTTAGGATATCTGTATAAATATACACATTTTGTTATTCATCGTTTTTTCTTGTTTGTAGCTATACTTATAAAAGAGAGTTTCACTCACTGACTGACTCACTGTTTCTCCGAACTGGTAAGTCCTAGAAAGCTGAAATTTGGTAGGTAGCTTTGTCTTATTTTTCGAAATTCCCACTACAACACCTGCCATTGGCGAAAAAGGATTTTTTGCTTTACAGCCATGCCTTGGGCCCGCTAGTTGTTCATATTTTTTGTCAGTACTTGTCTGTCTATGAATGTCCTATATTAACCCAACCCAGGGGGTGTGCTGTATAGAAATTTTCAAACATTGAAAAGTTTGCACTCTTTTAACTTTTTTTTGCACCACTCAGGGGTTAATAAAGTATTCAATAATAATAAATCGTCCATACATTTATTGACACCCTGTATATGTTGAGTAGAGTGCAGAGAAGCAGGAGGCAAAGTTCCCAAGCAAAGTCAGTGAAGTACGTAGTGGGAGTTGCAACTTAATTTCTACCTCCTTAAGACGCAAATTATATGAGTATCAATCTTAATTAGGGTTCAGACTTGAAAGCTGAACTTATGAGGACAAGTTGGAGGAGGGGGAGAAGGATGAGTAGGTATAGGGAAGAAAGAGGAGGAGGAGATGAGATAATTAGGAGGATAAGAAGACATAGGGGAGAAAGAGTAGGAGGAGATGAGATAATTGGGAGGATGAGAAGGCATAGGAGAGAAAGAGGAGGAGGAGATGATATAATTAGGAAGATGAGAAGGCATAGGGGAGAAAGAGTAGGAGGAGATGAGATAATTGGGAGGATGAGAAGGCATAGGGGAGAAAGAGGAGGAGGAGATGAGATAATGAGGAGAAGAATGAGAAGACATATGGGAGAAAGAGGAGGAGGAAGAGATGAGATAATTAGGAGGATGAGAAGGCATAGGGGAGAAAGAGGAGGCGGAGATGACATACTTAGGAGGATAAGAAGACATGGGATGAGGAGGAGATGCGATAAAAAAAGGAGTATAAGGCATAATAATAATAATACTCATTAGTGGAAAGTAACCACCAGGCGAGGTTAATGCTCAAAGCATTTTTTACCACCTAACCCTCAGAGCCTTATTATTCAAATTAATGAGGAAAAATTCATGCACTGGGTGGGATTCGAACCAACGGATCCCTGGAACTGGGACTTGAACCACCGGCCTCCAGATTACAAGTCTACAACACAGACCACAAGCGTCTATATTAGCTCCTGTTTCATGGCTACGAAAAAAAAAGTAGGTTGAGATGGTTCGGACATATAAAGCGATGAGAGGAAAACTATGTGAGTAAGAGAATACAAGAACTTGAAAGAGGCGCTAAAAGAAAGAGAGGAAGACCACAAGCGTCTACAGTAGTTCTGTTACATGGCTACGAAATAAAAAAGACTGTGAAACACTCATCTTTAACAAACAAAAAAAAAAAAATTAAAAAAAGGACTGCTGTGGAAGACACAATTGAAAGTTCCAGAGCGATTATTTTCCATTGGGAACAACTGTGTCCGACAATGTTGACAATTGAAAATTGTTTTTTATAGTGTTTCAATGATGACTCGAAAAAGAGAAGAATACTTTGAACGTTTTAAAACTATCTTCACCCACGTGAAATTCTATGATGGCAATCTAGTTTTGCACCTTCTTTTCTATGTTTTCTTTATTTAGGTCAACACGAGCGCACCGGAAGGTACCAATACAAATAACTGTAACCAAATTAAGAATACAATTCTTATTCGTCACGGGGGATCGGCAAGCGAGTGCTTAACCACTGAGCTAATCGCGCACTCTCTCTTTCTTCTTTTTTATTATTTTCGCATCATTTTGACATTTTCATGTCTTTGCTCTGGCACATAACCAAAATTATGTAACGAAATTAAGTAACGAAATTATGTAACGAAATTATGTGACGAAATTATGTAACGAAATTATGTAACGAAATATTAAATTGACATTTTCATGTCTTTGCTCTGGCACATAACCAAAATTATGTAACGAAATTATGTAACGAAATTATGTGACGAAATTATGTAACGAAATTATGTAACGAAACTTGAATAGTAAAGATGAAAATGTCCCAATGGTTGCAGACTCGTATGCAAGCGTTTTTTTTGACATTTTCATGTCTTTGCTCTGGCACATAACCAAAATTATGTGACGAAATTATGTAACGAAATTATGTAACGAAATATTGAATTGTAAAGGGAGAGAAGAGGGAAAGTGTGTGTCATGCGCACAATGGCGAAGTATTGAATTGTAGAGGGAGAGAAGAGAGAAGGTATGTGTCATGCGCACAATACGAAATTTGGTCAGTTGGGTTTTGGACCTTGAATAGTAAAGATGAAAATGTCCCAATGGTTGCAGACTCGTATGCAAGCGTTTTTGACATTTTCCTATTTTTTTATGTTCTCTCTCTCAACTTTCTCTTTCTCTTTATTTCTCTCTGTCTCTCTCTCACTTCTATTTCCTTCTTTGTCTCATATTTTCTTCTTTGTAAAATTATTTAAATTAAAGAGAAGAGCATGGCAAAGTTTCGCCCTTCTTTTTTCACTCTGTCACAAAAGTGAGTGACGATTTTCCTCTCTTCAAGGTTCTTTTGGTACTTCCGAGGTTCATACATATAATGTATTGTTCGTAACAGTGGATATGGTTACGTATAATTATGGTCAAGCTTTTTGAGGCTTTTAATAATAATAATAATGCTTTTTCTTTGTGTTATTATGTCACAATTTTAGTGGGTAGCGCAGAATCATAGGACTTTACCACTTTAATTTTCAATACCTTGTATTATTTTTTTGCCTAAGATTCTGCCACTGGTCGCTGCTTCACATTAAAGCAGCTACTCATTTTTCCTCACGAGGTATGAGTGGACCCCGAACATCCAAGTACAGAGCAGAAAAAATCCTCCCCCGCTGGGAATCGAACCCAGGTCACCATGTGTGCAATGCCTAGTGCGCTAACTCGCTCTGCCACAGTGACTACTTTTTTTTTTTTTTTTTGAGGCTTTTAGTCACAATTTTAGTGGTTAGCGCAGAATTATAGATTTATAATAATATTATTTTTTTTGCCTATTTTCCGCCACTGGTCGCTACTGGTCGCAAAAAAGGCAAACAGATTTTTTTTTAAACCATAATGCTGAGTAAGTTATGCGACACACAGTGTTAACGAATTTTTTCCATCTCGTCTTCTAAATAGACGTATGATAATTTAAAGTTTCTGCGAATTAAAAAGTTAAGGAAACATCAGTGTCGACTGTTCTTCATTCTTCCCTTCCCTTCTCGTGCTGGCTTTCTCTCCTTTCATTATTTTCTCCCATTCTCTCCTCTTTCTTCCTTCCCCCTTCCTCTCTCCTTCCCTTCCTTCTTCCTTTCCCTCTTTCCTCTTTCTTCCCTTCTCCTTCCTTTCTTCCTTCCTTCTTCCCTCTTCCTCTCTTCTTCTTCTTCTTTCCTCCTCTTCTCTTTCTCTCTTTCTTCCTTCCCTCCTCTTATCCTTTTCTCCTTCCCTTTCTTCATCCTCTTCTTTTCTTCTCCCTTTCTTCCCCTTTCTACTCTTCCTCTCCAATCTATCCTATTCCCTTCCACCTCCTCTCCTTACCTCTCCTTCCTCTTCTTCAATCCTATTCTTTCCTCCCCTCTCTTCTTACCTCTCCTTCTCCGTCCTCTTCTTCCTCTTCCTTTCTCTCCCTTTCCCCTTCCTCTTTTCTTTCCTTACCTCCTGTTCCTCTCCTTACCTCTTCTTCCTATGGTTCTCAACCAGAAGAAACACCCTGTATCACAACCGATCCATATCTATAAGAACTATACACACCCTGTATCTGATAGCGACCATTTAATTATGCAACCCAGCTCTACACAAGCCCGCGGTTTTTCATCAATGAAAAACACAAACCTCATTATTCATTAGTCTGTTGTCAACATGGAATTAAAGGATTTAGTAGACTTTATTGCCCCCTCCGTTCTTTCTAATTGCCCCTTCATTGCAAACCCTGCCGTTCCCCGATGCCCCTTCATTGCATACCCTGCCATTCCCCAATGCCCCTTCATTGCATACCTAACCGCTCAGTCAATGTACCCCTACTAAGCGTTCATTAACTACCCTTGCTCCTTATATTGTTCCTTCTTTCCCCTTCATTGCATACTCTCTGCCGTCTCCACTGCCCCTTCATTGCATACCCTACAACTCTATCAATGTACCCTTACCGAGCGTTTATTACCTAAATACCTACCCTTGCGCATTCCGTTTTTCGTTTTTTCCCCTTCATTGCATACTCTACAGTCTTCACTTCCCTTCATTGCATATCCTTGAGCCGTTCCTGTTTTTACCACTGTCCTATCCTATCTAATCTACACTAAATGCTTCTCCAGTGCATTTTGTATAATCTACTAACAATCTCACCCCTTGATCAACTCCCACTGTCCGTGTACTACAAACTCTGGCGTCAGGACCGAATTATGAAACAGGATTAAATTCAACCCATGTGGACATTATCCTTTAACACGCCTTTAACTAGTAATTTCAACCAATGACAGGGCACTATAGTCAGCTGATAGCCTGAGTCACTAGATAGTGTCCACCAGATAGTGTTCAAGCTAATCCTGTTTCATAATTCGGCCATTAAGTTTCCCTCGACTACCCCGACTATCTCAACCACTCACTATAACTCTCTTTTCCGTACATATCCTCACCCCTATTATTCCTACACCTCAAACAGTACCTCCCAATTGTCCTTATTACCCCTTCATTGCATATTCTAGCACCCTTGGCCCCTTTAATTCATTGGTCAATTCATTGGTCTTTCACCTCATACAGTATCTTCCAATCCTCCTTATTACCCCTTCATTGCATATACTTGCACCCTCTGACCCTCCAATCAACCTGTATTACCCCTTCACTTCATGGAATACTACAACTACTGTGCATAGAACCCCTTCATTACATATCCTACCCCTTCAATTTTATACCGAAACGGTGATTCATCATTAATTCCTCACTAATCATTATTAGAACTTACAAATTAAAAAGTTAATAAAATCAGATTAGGGATTGGGGCGGGTTCGGGGAACATACTTTGCGAGTAGGGGGGTTGATACTTTAATTGAGAACAGACATTAAAAACAGACAGTTTAAAAAAAGGTCACCTTTTTCATTATTTTATTTTTTAAATAATAAAAATCAAGCCTTTTATTTTTAACATCAAATAAATTCAATTTTATAAAAGCCTTACTTTCTTTCAATGTAACCAAACATTAAAATTTTGGCTTTACTTTCTTTCAATGTAACCAAACTTTAAAATTTTAGTGCACGAAGCAATAAGTTGGGCATGGGTTCGAAACCCAGTTGGATGGAATGAAGAATCATATAATCCTTTTTTATATTTTTTTTTTGTAATTATATAATCTCACGCACGCACCTTTTGATGGAGGCGAAGTACTGGTCCAGGAAGTCCTTGGCTAGGAACAGGATCTGGTCCTCTGTCCTGGGGGTGGGGGAGGCGTGGGCTTGGGTCATGACGGAGCCCAGACACGCCACTGATGAGCAGTTGAGAGGGTTGGGCTGAAATCAGAACCAGAATATTGGAGGTTACAATACAATACAATACACTGATGAGCAGTTGAGGGGGTTTGGCTGAAATCAGAACCAGAATATGGGAGGTTACAATACAATACAATACAATACACTGATGAGCAGTTGAGGGGGTTCGGCTGAAATCAGGACCAGAATATTGGAGGTTACAATACAATACAATACAATACACTGATGAGCAGTTGAGAGGGTTCGGCTGAAATCAGGACCAGAATATTGGAGGTTACAATACAATACAATACAATACAATACAATACAATACAATACAATACAATACACTGATGAGCAGTTGAGGGGGTTCGGCTGAAATCAGGACCAGAATATTGGAGGTTACAATACAATACAATACACTGATGAGCAGTTGAGGGGGTTTGGCTGAAATCAGAACCAGAATATTGGAGGTTACAATACAATACAATACAATAAATACAATACAATACAATACAATACAATACAATACAATACAATACAATACAATACAATACAATACAATACAATACAATACAATACAATACAATACAATACAATACAATACAATACAATACAATACAATACAATACAATACAATACAATACAATACAATACAATACAATACAATACAATACAATACAATACAATACAATACAATACAATACAATACAATACAATACAATACAATACAATACAATACAATACAATACAATACAATACAATACAATACAATACAATACAATACAATACAATACAATACAATACAATACAATACAATACAATACAATACAATACAATACAATACAATACAATACAATACAATACAATACAATACAATACAATACAATACAATACAATACAATACAATACAATACAATACAATACAATACAATACAATACAATACAATACAATACAATACAATACAATACAATACAATACAATACAATACAATACAATACAATACAATACAATACAATACAATACAATACAATACAATACAATACAATACAATACAATACAATACAATACAATACAATACAATACAATACAATACAATACAATACAATACAATACAATACAATACAATACAATACAATACAATACAATACAATACAATACAATACAATACAATACAATACAATACAATACAATACAATACAATACAATACAATACAATACAATACAATACAATACAATACAATACAATACAATACAATACAATACAATACAATACAATACAATACAATACAATACAATACAATACAATACAATACAATACAAATACAATACAATACAATACAATACAATACAATACAATACAATACAATACAATACAATACACTGATGAGCAGTTAAGGGGTTTCGGCTGAAATCAGAACCAGAATATTGGAGGTTACAATACAATACAATACAATACAATACACTGATGAGCAATTGAGGGGGTTTGGCTGAAATCAGGGTCAGAATATTGGAGGTTACAATACAATACAATACAATACAATACAATACACTAATGAGCAATTGAGGGGGTTCGGCTGAAATCAGAACCAGAATATGGGAGGTTACAATACAATACAATACAATACAATACAATACAATACAATACAATACAATACAATACAATACACTGATGAGCAGTTAAGGGGTTTCGGCTGAAATCAGAACCAGAATATTGGAGGTTACAATACAATACAATACAATACAATACACTGATGAGCAATTGAGGGGTTTGGCTGAAATCAGGGTCAGAATATTGGAGGTTACAATACAATACAATACAATACAATACAATACACTAATGAGCAATTGAGGGGGTTCGGCTGAAATCAGAACCAGAATATGGGAGGTTACAATACAATACAATACAATACAATACAATACAATACAATACAATACAATACAATACACTGATGAGCAGTTAAGGGGTTTCGGCTGAAATCAGAACCAGAATATTGGAGGTTACAATACAATACAATACAATACAATACACTGATGAGCAATTGAGGGGGTTTGGCTGAAATCAGGGTCAGAATATTGGAGGTTACAATACAATACAATACAATACAATACAATACACTAATGAGCAATTGAGGGGGTTCGGCTGAAATCAGAACCAGAATATGGGAGGTTAAGTGCGAAGTTTCAAGAGAGCCCAAACACATCAACGGCCACATCTCCTTTGTCTACAGCGATGAATTTATTTGATTACTTGCAAAGTCAATATTACGCAGGACGTCCGACCCTCTATCTCGAGAACGGTAAGTCGTAGCACACTAAAATTTATTGTAATGAACTTCTCTCAATAAGACCTTTAAAACAATATGCCACAAGACATACCATTCTATTTAAGATTTTAAAGTTGGTCCATGCCCAGCCTGACTGGGGCCGTGTAGGCAAAAATTTTTTGGCTGAAAATCAATCCTTTTAAAAATAAAGGAATACGGGTTTTGGCGTTTTTTGATATTTTGAGTCGTTTTCGAGAAACCCAGGCCTGGGTGAGACTTTATGGAGGCCCTGTATAAATATCAAAGTCACTGACTGACTGACTGACTGATCATCGCTCCACAGCCCAAACCGTAAGTCCTAGGAAGCTGAAATTTGGTAGGTAGCTTTGTCTTATAGTCTAGATGTGCAATAAGACGGGATTTTTTTCGAAATTCCCACTACAACACCTGCCATTGGCGAAAAAGGATTTTTTGCTTTCACCGCTATTTCTCCGCACGGCCATGCCTCGGCCCGCAATGCGGGCGACAGCCCGCTAGTTATATAATAATTATGTTTTCTCTGTACTTTATTTGTCTTGTATATTTGTAATTTGATGCTTGTATTGATCTGCACGATAATTTTACTGTAGGCAATGTTGCATCGTAACTGAATAAAAAATAGACATTTTTGTAACACCTCTGTGCTGCTATGCCTCGATTTGCGTACTGTTTTAGATTTCCTTTTACTTTCCTTATTATAGGAAAAGCAACGGTTACGCGAGCCTCCGGGGAGTAACGGTTGTGACATCCAGCCGTAAAAAAATGTGCCAAAACCAATCTCAACCATGAGGTTGAACAAAGTCGCCCCTGGTTTAGCGGGATAAGACAGAGTAAAGGATTATAGAATAAGGAAAGAAAAAAAAAAATGATCTCAAATTCTATATATGTACGTAAACCTCCTTCCTAATTACCAGGGCAGAAGAAAACTCATGCTTATGATACATAATATCTTTTATTAAAGTACAAGTATTTTAAGACAAATAAGTAGCTATTCATAATTATTTGATACAGTATCACATGCTAGTACACACTCCTGTGTAATTTTGATACCACATTATACTATACAGGATGGTCTCATTAATAATGATCAATTATTATTACAAGTTGTTGACATTAAGGTGATACAAACGTATTTTTACGAATACATGAGAATTTTTCCAGCCTGGGCAGGGCCGGAAAGGCTCCTATAAGTACTAACTTGTGTACTTATAGGGAAACATGTTTTTGCAATAGCATGAAACTTTCCTGAAATCCTTACTTAGATCCAGTAAGAATTTCAAATCCATAGGGAACTATTTCTAGATAACAAATGTCACACACGCGAAATAGAGGACATTCTGCTATTGAAAATTTAAATAGACTTGGAGAAAGCCCACGATACTCTGGTATATTGCCAGAAGCCTTAGAGGCCAAATAAGAGTGGCTTAGGATGGGTCCTCTGTAAAAAAATAAAAAAATATGAAAAATTATTATTATAGCATTATTATATTATTATTATTATACTAGAAGTCACCTTGGCCTAGCTGTAGCATGTTCGACCTGCCCTTATTTCTGCACGACTGTCCCGGTAGCTCAGTGGTAAAGGCGGCACTCTGGGAATCCAGAGATATCAGAGGTCGTGGGTTCAAAACCCAGCCAGGACATGATAAGTTATCCTCCCATTTGGGATTTTTATCACATAATAATATGTCTTGGGCTTACTGCTGGAATAATGGGACTTAATAGTCCTGTTCGGGCAGTATAAATAAGGCGATATTATTATTATTATTATAGAATACTGGCAAAGGGGTCAACTGTATTTGTAGCATACATATTTTTTGTAGATTCTTATCCCATAATAATAAAAATAAGGCGATACTATTTTTTATTTTTCTTTCTTCTTATTAATCTTCTTTCCAAGTAAGCAATACTTTTGACATATCCCATATTCGAAGAGTAAAGTAGGTACATTATGCATACATAATAATAATATGTACATACATAGAAACTATATCTCACGGAGATGGGAACATACATATTTGATACATAGCGTCAACGTGTTCATACATAGAAGATAAGTATGTACAGGACAGGTATATTACATAGCCACTTTGTTTGGGTATGTAATTAAAACCTAGAAGAGTTTTTAGTCTGAATGATTGATGAGAGAGGAGAGAGAGATGGAGATGTTGAAGCAAAAGATAAAGATAAATAAAGAGAGAAAGAGAGATGAAGATACTAGAGTAAAGAGAGAGACAGAGCAAATTATTTAGAAAGAGAGACAGTAGGAGAGGGAAATAAATATTAAATATCTAATGAGATGAAAAAGAGAGGAGGAGAAAACTTACAGTGAGAAAGAGAGATGGAAAAGAGTAGGAGTATTATAGAGCAATTGATAAGGATAGTTGAAAACAAAAGAGAGAGGGAGAGAAACCAAGAAGAAAATTATAAAAGAAAAGATAGAGAAATAATATAAGAAGAGAACTAGAAAAAAGAAAATACGAAAAAAGAGAGAGATAAAAGAGAATGAAAAATAGTGTAAAGAAAAATAAATAAAAGACAGAGAGAAAAGAAAAGAAAAAAAAGAGGGAGAGAGAGAAGAGAGATATAAGTGAGAAACAAGTGCAGACATAAGAAGGAAAAAGACAATTAAAAAGAGAGAGAGAGATAAAGAGAAAAAGAGACAGAGAGAGAGAGAGAAAAAAAAAGAAAATAAAAAAGATAGAGAGAGAAGAATTGATGACAGAGTAGAAGAAAGAAAAGAGAGAGAGAGAGAAGAGATAACGAAAAAAAGAGAAGAGAGAGAGCGAGATAAGAGAAAAAAAAGAGAGAACGAAGATAAAAAAAGAAAAGAAAGAGCGACGATAAAAAAGTAAAGAGAGAAGAGAGAGAGAGAGAGAGAAAAAAAGACAAAAGAAAAGAAAAAAAGGGAGAAGAGAAGGTATGACAGAACAGGAGAAAGAAAAGGGAGAGAGAGAGAAGATAAAAAAGAGAGAGAGAGAGATCTAATGATAATCATGAATACGCCATGAAGGCACTCTTCAATGAAAATGAAGGCGCTTTTTCCTACTCGTGTGTTTCACTCAACATTAAATTTTCAGCCTCTTTTTCTTTTGATCTACACATCTCTACCTACTTCAGGTTTCCAAAATTTATCATGCCTTTTCCATTATACAGATCAGGACAAGAGTATCTTAGTTTTTATAAGTATAAGTATATTTTATTTAGAGTGCAGTACAATACAGATGTTGTCTTTACAAAAGTTAGCTAGCACCCAATTTATGACAGGGAATATAAGCAGGTGCATAATAATAGTAATAATAACAGCTTAAATTAAGGGCAAAATTAATAGACGTTTTGTAGTACCTCAGAGGCCTAAGTCTCGGATTGCGTAGTGTGTAAGATAATAGGGAAAACCGATGCCAAGCAATGACTTAAGATATTAATTTCGCCCCTAGTAAAGCGAGTTTAAGTAGTTGTGATAACACGAAAGTGATTAACACAAATATGATAACTACAACAACTCTTTCTCTCTCTCTGTGTCTTCCTCTCTCTCTCTCTCTCCCTCTCTCTCTCTCCCTCTCTCCCTCTCTCTCTCTCTCTCTCTCTCTATTATGCCTGGTAGTGGGTAATATTTTTATGTGTATCTTATCCTTTTTTCTCTATCTCCTCTTTTAAATTTACAAAGAAAAAGTGAAGTATGTAAAGAAAAAGGAGCAGAAAATGAAGCAGAAGTGATTGGAAAAGTTTGTTCACAAGTAATAAATAGTAATACCTCCTACCTACTTTCTCTAAATAATTTCCTTTTTCGCTCATATACCTACTGTCTTATATTTTAAACATATGGGTACCTACAATGTACGAGTACATATTCTCAGTATAATTTAAGTTCTATTTTCTACCATAGGTATATAATTATGTACTTTTTAATTATTTTATTCTCTTTTTACATCAATTTTCTTGTTTAGGAAGTATTCTTATAGTTTCACTTCTTGAATATAAATAAACGATAGGGGCCGAATTATGAAACAGGATTAAATATCTAGGATTTGTTAATCCCAGCCACTATCACTTACCAGCTGATATAAATGCGCTGTAATTGGTTGCCTAACAAACTATACAATATGGCTACCGCTATTACCTTCAAAAACATGGAAGTTGAAAAATTAATTTCTTATTGTTGTGATTTCTTCTTTGTTAAAACTAACAAAGATAGCCGATTTAGGAAACAGGTTGGAAGTTTGCGAGTTCTTATTTTTATTTAACTTTCCTTCTCTTCCTCTCTCACTCCCCTCTCTTACAAAAAGTCTCCACCCAATCCATTCCTCCCTAGTATTTGATACTCAAACAGTGACATATTAGTGACAATATCTACCCTCCCTCCTCTATTTATCTCTACCTCTTTATCCTACTCTCTCCTCTCTTCTTCTATTCTCTCTCTCCTCTCTCTTCCCTTATCTCTATCTCTCTCTCTCTCTCTTCTCTTCTCTTCTCTTCTCTTTTTCTTCTCTCCTCCTCTATCTTCTATCTCTTCTTCTCTCTCTGTCCTTCTCTTCTTCTTATTGTTCTTCTTCTCTTTCATTTTCATTTCATATTTTTATTTCTCATTTTTTTTGCTTCTTTCTTTCAACTTGTTCTCTTTTTGACTCCTTCTTCTAATCCTCCTTCTACTATTGCTTTATCGTTTATCAAGCCCTTCTCTATCTATTTTTTAACCTTTTTTTTTTGTTCTTAGTTTTCTTCTCCTCTGTCTTTTATTCTTCTCTCTCTCTCTCTCCCTCTCTCTCTTTCTGTATTTTTCTTTCTCCTTCTTTTTCTTTTTCTCTTTCTATATTGTTTACTTATCTTTTTGCACTCTCCATTTCTCTCTATCTTATTCTTCTCTCTTTCTATCTCTCTACTACCCCTCTCTCTCTCTCTCTCTACCCTAACTTTTGTTTCCCATTCACAACTTTCTTCTTTAACCTTTTTCTTTATTTGGGTTCTAATTTTTCTTCCATTTCTTTGTTCTGCTATATTGTTTCTATTTACCAATGTACATATCAATGTATACAGGGGGTCCAAGTTTTATTTTTAGAAAATTTCAAAATCAACACCAGGAGACATTTAGTATGTCTCCTGGTGTTGACTAAAATAATTTTAGGTAATTCTTAAAAATATAAAGGAAGAAGAAAAATCACATGAAAAAAATTACCCTAAAAATAAACTTGACCGTGTTGAAAAGAAGTGAAAATGGTTCTCATGTCTTTGTATATTATGATTATTGTGTAAATTTCCACAGCAAATACCTAGTACCTAACGTTTTGTACATATTTGCATTCAAAACTGAGTTATTATTTTGTTCACATCTTCGTTCAAGGGCATTTTTCGAAAAATGATCTGAGATTATTTTAGTATTAGAGTGTCCCCTACAATTGATCCTGAAATTTTCTATAAAAAAAGACACCTTGTATATAAAAGTATACTAGTACCAGTCCACCATTGTTCACTGTCATTACCATCCTGTATGGGTTTCATTTTCGTTTTTCCGTATCAATGCAACAAACAATCAATCTATTATTGGGTCTCCTAACGTTTTTCCATTCATCAGTCTTTTGTGTTCATCATTGACTTTTATGATTAAAAACAATGTCATATGTAAGCCGTTTGTAGAAAAAGTATGATATGCATCTAAATTTCTTGAAAAAATTTTTTAGTACCTAATATGTATTTTTCATTATAAAAGTAATAAATAAATAAAATTAAAGTAGGTAATTAGTAGATAATAATAAATAATAATAAAAAAAGTAAAAACAAGTAAAGTAATAATTATTTGTGGAGAAGCAAAATCTTTTTAATAAGAAATATAGTAAGAGTAAGAGAAAGAGAAAGAGAAAGAGAAAGAGAAAGAGAAAGAGAGAGAGAGAGAGAGAGCGAGAAAGAGAAAAGGAAAGAGGAATAATGAAAGGAAATCAAGAATTGGAAGTGATTGATAAATATCCGAAAGGGAATACATTTTTTAGCTGAATAGTAGAGGAAAAAGTATTTCAAAAGTATTTAAAACTTTTGAAATAATTCTTTAAAAAAGTAGAACAATCGTGAACTGTCTCTTCAATAATAGTGAGGGAAGTTGTGGGTGGGAAACTTTAACGGATTGGTACTGCAGGACGATTTTCTTAACAATTTCAAATTGTCAGCGTTGAATACACCGGTTCTCGTATAGGATCACCGAAGTTAAGCAACGTCCAGCGAGGTGAAGACTTCGTGACGGTGGCATTCCGGCCCAGCCCAGGTTGGGTGAGGTTATTGTGGGTAGCAGGTTTGTGAGTTTCCTCCGAATTGAGGGTAACAGCCCCGTCGCGATATGACCATGCAGTTGAAAGCGACGTAAAAAAAAAAACTATGCTACCACTGAGTTAATCGTGTCCATTATTTCTAATGTTGTAATTTTATTCATTGTTATAGTGGTTATTACAAGTTTACAATTGTATGTTTACAATTTAATCTTTGTTGTTTTACAGTATTACTCGAACTAAAATGCTTATAACGAAACTTTGCAAGCTTCTCAAACATTAGGAGTGTCGACACGTTCGCTACCCATGCTCTTAGCAATATAAACTATGATAATCTCTACTGCTGATATGATAACATGGGTGCTTTACTACACTAGCTCATTCCCAGGACTTTGTCACCAGAA